>CABHPH010147180.1:22972-41602 GCA_902168325.1 Peromyscus nudipes | reverse complement strand
GTCAGGGAGAGCCATGGAGCAGAGTCAGGGAGAGCCATGGAGCAGAGTCAGGGAGAGCCATGGAGCAGAGTCAGGGAAAGCCATGGAGCAGGGTCAGGGAGAGCCATGGAGCAGAGTGCAGAATGAGCCATGGAGCAGAGTGCAGTTGACTGTGTGCAGCAGAGTGCAGAGAAGCTTAGGTGACCTTCTTGGCAGGAGAGCAGGCATCCTAATTAAAGAGAGACACTGTGCTGCCCTTTGGGCTATCAACTATTGAAACAACAGAACCTACCCATTAGAATTTCAGCAGGCATCTCATGCTGGGGGAAGGGAAAGGCTGAGCCTGGTGTCAGTCACTGGAAGAACATTGCTTCCTAGGAGGAGACTGCACACCTTTCTTTCTGGGTACCATCAGATCACCTTGAAGGACACACTAGAGTGGAAAAGACAGGTGGTGACATGCCTTGACCAGGGTCACTTCACTTTTCATTATACCCCTTGCCTTTTACTTAAACCTCATTTTCACGTCACTACCAAAGACAGACTTGTGCTTAATGGCCTCTTCTGGGACAGGTTTTTAAACCAGAGCTCCACCCTGTGCTTATCTTATTCTATCCCCGTATTTGCCCACTCTGTGACTTTGGGAAAGTCACCTCTCCTCTCAGCCTCCACTCCGAGTTGTGCTCAGAACCTCTTTCTGTTTCACACCTCTCAATGGGAAGTCACATGACCACAGTGTACAGATGAGACTTGAGGTCAGGTGAGTCAAAGCCAAGCAAGATCAAGGCACGGGGTCTTAAGACAGAGAGATCATCATCCTGGCTCAGCCCAGTGAGGCAGTGTGTGTGTGTGTGTGTGTGTGTGTGTGTGTGTGTGTGTGTGTGTGTTTTCAGCAGGCAAGGGTTGCAGGTTTGGGAATGGGGCTGGCTCTACACTTCCCTCACTCTCCACAGCACCTGTGGCTCCTGGTCATCTAAGTCTGAGGTGATGCTTAGCAGCTATGCACCTGAACAGGTCTCCGATCCCAGCACAACACTGCACCTCAGCCCTCTGCTCAATCCCCTAGCCCTGGCATGCTCTCACCTCGGCTGACATGGGGTTCCCTTCACTCCTGCTCACCCACTCTGGGATGTCTGCAGGACCCCATCCTTGATAGGCAAGCCTCTCTTCCCTCAGGGGGACTGTAGTGAGTGTGCTTTAAGGACAAAAGCAAGCTAGGGAGAACATGGCCCACATGCCCTAGCCTACTCACCTGTGGAGCCCAGCATCTCACGTCAGGATGGGAAACACGGGCTGAGAGGTTAAGAACTCCTCCCCTTCCCCAGTCCAACTCAGGCAGGACAGAACTGCACACCAGGGCTGTTGAAGCCTGAGTTGGAACTCTTGACCACATACATGGTGATGGTAGCCTTGTCCTTGGGCACACTCTGCAGAGATACTCCACTCTAAGTGGCCCAGGGTCAGCCTCACTCATCCTATTGGCTGTTGTCTCTCCCTCTGGACATCGTGCTTAAGTATGGGCTTGGCATCTGCTGTCTCCACTCAAAGGAACCAACCAATTCGTTCCCAGACCTGCAGTGGCCTTATCCAGCCTGCCAACCCATCCAGGCCGTGGCCATCATCCCACTCATTGGGCCATCCCTGACCACCATCTCCTCACAGCAAAGCAGCTGCAGAACCACTGGTCCTGGGTTCAGATGGCATCTGCAGCCTAGCTGGGAGAGCCACCGGCTCAGGCATCTGCAGAACCTACCCCCTGCCCTGGCCTCTTTCCTGTCTGCTTTTCTCCAGGTAGTCCCACAGGAGCTGTGAGCAAGTGGCAGAAGCAACTCCCCTGGCCTCCGCCTCCTCAGAGCACCGCCCCTCCCCCACCCCCAGCAAACTCCGGACTCCAAGGAAGCCTAGAGATTCTGCAGGACTTAACCGGGCCTCTTGTCCTTCCCGTGTTCATGACCCTTCATTATTCCTTGCCTGAATGCCACTCCACTGTGTTTCCACGTGCCATTCCCCCTGTCTAGCCTGCTCCTGGATGCTGGCATGGTGCACACCATCACTTCTGTGGCTTTTCTCCAGAGACCCTTGGTGTTTAAGAGGACCCCTCTCCGCTGTCTCTGCCACCCTTTCCTCTGGTTGGTTCCTCTTTTCAAGCTCATAGCATGGCATTGTGAGGCTTCTGTCTGTCTCCCAGACTGGAAAGGAAGTGCTGGCTGTGGGTAGCTCTCTCTGAGCAGCAGCACACAGCACGTGCTCGGCAAACAATCTCGAAGGGAGCCCTGGCCATCCTCCTGCCCACTGCTTCCTGCAGCTCTCCTCCAGCCGGGGTGGGTGGGGGGGCGCCTTGAGTGCTAGTTTCATTTCACACTTGAAATTTTTATCAAGGATAAATCTCCAGGGTCACAAAAAGATCAACGAAATTCGTTTTCAAGGACCCAGATTAAATTTAAACAGAAAAGCACTATTTATCCAACCTAGGAAAACATTTATATAAACGTGCTTACATAATGCATTAAACCACCAGGAAAAGCTACGTGTGCTGCGGCGGCGCCCGCGCTCCTCACGCGCGCGCAGCATATGCTAAAGCCGCTGAAATCCGGTCTGAGCCTTGCTCCCTCACAGCTCTGAGATTAAATCTGCAGTTCTCCCCTGGAGCAACACCCTCCTTCCTTTGTTGGCGTCCTGAGTGGCTGGCGCGTCTGCAGTTCTGTAGTGCAACAAACCACGACTCCGGTGGTGCTCCGTGGGGCCCCCGGGGTAAACCCTCCGTTTCCTCCCACTCCGGGGGTTTGTTGGCCTCTGTAGGGGGTGCAGGTCCCAGGGTCCATCCCATCAGCGCGTGCGCGGGAGGGTGGGTGCCTCTGGTGCCAGCAGTGGACAGGGGGCTCCGTCGTCCTGTCTGGCAGGGGCGAGGTTGGTTCCACCCACAGGGCCCAGCGCTCCCCGCAGCGCTCCCATGGAAGCTTTTGTTCTCTAAATAGCATGTGACTGACAATTTATTCCTCCAGGTTGAAAAATAGTTAAGTCAACGAGACATTCTCAGAAAACCCACACTTGAATTGAGGAGTGGTGATTCAAAAGTTGGAAGAGAAAGCAGTTGGGATTTTAAGATGATGAGATGTGTAGGGTTTTTTTCCCCCCCTTTCTTTTCCTGGTATTTTTGAGGTCAGTGACACAGACACAAATCAGTGAATTTTTAAGTACTTAGTATCGTTTTAAAAATACATCATGATACCTGTTGCAAATCCCTTGGTCAGGTGTTATTGGGGGGCAATTTTCGGTGGCATGCAAGTCTTCCTCAAGGCTTCCCTGGCCACCCCTCCACCCCCCTGGTATAGACTCCTGGAATTCTTGGTTCAAAACTTGTACAAGTGTTCCCAAGAAAACAGGGGGAAATGCTCATTTATAAACAACCCCATGGGTTTATTGACACACTCTCCATTGGAGCCAGGTGCCAGGGTCACTATTGAACTGCGGAGTGCTGCTGGGTGTGGGTGTCTGTGTTTCCGGATAATAGCACTGCCCAAGGCTCCTGCCTGGGATCCCACCTGAGGCTGGCACCCACATCGCTGGGACTGATGTTGCCTGATGCCTAGATGCCTAGAGATGATGTTGGCAGTCACTCCTATGGCTGGCAGCTTTGATTGAGAACTGAGCAAGGACTCTGACCACACTGCCTTGGCACGCTAAGTGACAATCAGAGGCTGTCTCACAGGAACACACTTGTTGAAGCTGAGTGAGGATGCAAGGAGGCTGAGAAGCCAGTGAGGCTTCTGAGATAAGAGAACTGGGTAAGATATTCTGGTATAATAATCCTCAGCCGTGGGATTAATAACAAAGGAGGTGCCAGGCAGAGCGTGGGCAGTTGCTGGGTAGATGTCTTTGTAAGACTGTCGTCTGAGCCAGGTGGCACTGTGAGGCTGTGTCCTAGCAAGGTCTCCTGATCTACCTTCAGTTCCACAGGAGACCTCCTCAGCTTCTCAGTGGCTATGATGACTCCATTTGGATTTTGGTGCCTCTCCCAGCCCATGGTGGCCTTTCTGTGGTCTGGACTTTTCCCAGCTGGTAATAGGGCTCAGAGAGAAAGAGCAAGAGAGCATTAAGAGTCAATGCCCTGAGATACCTAGGTGGAAGCTGTTTCTGATCTATTATGTAGCCCAGCCCAGCAGGGTTCTACTAGGGTTTAGGTGAGAGACACCCTCAGCTGAAGACACTTCTCAGTGTTGTGGCTGTTAGCTGCCAGGCTTAAGGGAATTGCCAGGAGGCCCCAGGTGCCTAGGCACACCATTCTGTGAGGGCCACCACAGCAAAGTCTTCCAGATGGGGCTCAGACTATGGAGACTTAACTGGAAACCCCAAATCAAGGCTTCAAGCAGGGTGTTTCCCTCCCCTTGGTTTACCGGCACCACACCATGTCCTTTTTATGGTCATTCTCTGTGTGTCTGCATCCTGATCTCTTCTCACGGGGACCACAGGCACACTCACCAGTTTAGGATTGTTACCGTATGACGGGGGTGGGGGGTGTCATATTTCCACACACAACACCAAGAGAGTCATTTCCTCTGGGAGAAGGAGAATGGGTCCATGTTACAAAGACCAGAGGAGACACTGTCATTGAAGACTGGAAGAGTCAGTTGAAGTCCTTTGGTCAGGGTGTGAGTGACTTGAGAACAGGAGACTGGGGGTGGAGGTACAGAAACAGGAGGCAGCATCCAGCTGGGGCTGACGGAGCACAGAGGGAGGGGCCAACTGAGAAGGCAGCCTCGGAGCAGAGCTGAGGCAGGATGCCCTTGTTCCAGGGAACCTGGAAGAGTGAGGGACGGGAAGGGCAGTAACAGCCGGGCTGAAACCACCTCTCTTCTCCTCTCCATGCACCTGCACTGCCCCCTCCCTCCCCTCATGCTTCCCTCGTACGTGTGCCATCCCCACACACCTGTGCTTGTTCCCCTCCCCCCCCCCACACCTACACCTGCCGCACTTGAGGTAGCAGTGGCCTTAGTGGCTAAGCCTGGGGAGGAGGCGGGAGGCGCATGTGCCACCATCCACTGACTTTACTCACAAAACACAGTCCAAGAGAAAATTGTTCAAATTCAAAGGCTGCAGAGCTGCAAGCCCTGAGAAAGGGAGCTGGGTGTTCACACGCATCACATGAAGAGTAGAGAATAGAGCTAGAGATGCCTTTGTCGGGGGACGGGGTCCATCACTGGCTGCTCAACAGACCACCTGGATGCAGGCTTGGGGTGTCCTGGGCACTTCCTTTCCTGTCCGTGCAGGAAGGAAAACTTCTACAAGACGCCATAGTGGGAACAGGGGCTGGCTGTGCAGAGGCTGCTCCGGGGTCCTGGAGTACAGAAACCAGTTCAGAATCTAGGAAGGCACGGTGGTTGACTAATTCTAGCACTCTAGAGGCAGAGGCAGGAGGATTCCAGGTTCCAGGCCTACCTGTCCTGTCAAAAACAAACAAACCCAAAACAACAAACCCAAAACAAAACAAAAATTAAAAAAAAAAAAGAAAGAAAGAAAAAGAAAGTCTTCACTGGCGCTGAGAATGGAGGAAGCCCCTGACAGGCCCGTCTCTCCCCTTTCAGGTTGGTCCTGACCCTGGGAGGGTGTCTCCATCCTGCCCACCCCCAGGAATACCACCTGCTGTTATCACTGGACCCCATCCCAGGCGCGCCCCCTCCTCTGTGTCCTCAACACTGCCCTGATGGATGGGTTGTAGGACAAAGGTGCCAGGATGCCCCGGGATGCTGAGGGGTTCCATATCTGTCACTGGGGACCCAGCTGATGGGCCAGGCCCTGGGAATCTGTGCCAAGGCCCTGGGAATCTGTGGCCTGGAGAATTCCCATCTCCACAAAAGTCACCTGGTGCCACTCCATGAAACCACTCTGTGGGCTTCACAGCCCCATGGGCTGACAGACCCCTCCCCCCACCAGACGCATCCACAGTTCTGTGGAGAGAGAAAGCGGCGCATTAAGGAAAGAAATAAAGACGATAAATCGCTGCGTGTCAGTGCCGGCCAGGTTCTGCCACCGGTGAATTATTAGAGAAAAACAATGGGAAGGAAAAACTGGGCTGTCAAGGCTTTGGGGATTAAAGCTTGGGCCTGCCGCCCTGCCCCAATCTGCCCCCACTGCTCCCCCTCGGAGTCCCTGGGAGTTTCAGCAGCCCAGGTCTGCATAGCTCCCCGCTCCCAGAATGGGGGTAGGCAGCTTGCCAGTGACTGTGGCTGTGGCTCCCAGGAAGGACAGACAGATGGAGGGAGAAAAGAAAAGACAGGAAGGCCCTTCCCTCTCACCCAGAGCAGGGACTATAGGGGCTCTGCAAAGGCCTCAGAGGAGCTCGTTATTCTGTGGCAGTCGTGGGTGTGTTTTCTAAAACCCACTGCTTGGAAAGCCTCGCGCTTCTTTCTGTTCATCCTTCCCTGTGGAGGCTGGGGATTGTAGAAGCACAAAGCCCTTGCAGGTGTGCTGCTGGGTCCCCAAGAGCCCCGCCCACTGCAGGCCTGGGTGGCTGGCAATTTGCAAGCAATGAGGGAGTTCCTCCAGTTTCCCCCAGAAAATGGAGCTCAAAGATGGTGCAACATACCCAAGCTTGCGCTAGCCAGGGTCACGGTCCAGCCATTCCCTGTACTGGCTGATTTTATGTCAGCTTGACACAAGCTAGAATCATCAGAGAGGAAGGAGCCTCCGTTGGGGAAATGCCTCCTTGAGATCCAGCTGTAAGGCATTTTCTCAATTAGTGATCAATGGGGGAGGGCCCAGCCCACGGTGGGTGGTGCCATCCCTGGGCTGCTGGTCCTGGCTGGGTTCTATAAGAAAGCAGGCTGAGCAAGCCAGAGGAAGCAAGCTAGCAAGCAGCACCCCTCCATGGCCTCTACACCAGCTCCTGCCTCCAGGTTCCTGCCCTGTCCTGTCTTCCTTTGGTGTTGAACAGTAATGTGGAAGTGTAAGCTGAATAAACCCTTTCCTCTCCAACTTGCTTTCTGGTTATGGTGTTTTGTGGCAACAATAGAACCCCTAACTGAGACACCCCCTCAACCCCACCAGCTTCGGTGACCCCAAAAGATTTGTCAAGAAAAAAAAGATAAGAACTGGGACAATAAAAACTGTCGATCCAGCTGGGCGTTGGTGGCACACGCCTTTAATCCCAGCACTTGGGAGGCAGAGCCAGGAGGATCTCTGTGAGTTCGAGGCCAACCCGGTCTACAGAGCGACATCCAGGACAGGCTCCAAAACTACACAGAGAAACCCTGTCTCGAAAAACAAAAAACAAAAAACAAAAAAAAAAAAAAACAACCAAACAAACAAAAAACTGTCCGTTCTGGCGTGTTCTGGAATCAGAAGCTATGACACAGACATGTGAAGAAGTTTCTGGCAGACCTGACTCCGGAAGGGAAGAGACTGCCTCAACGACATCACTTGGTGATGGTGGTGGTTGGTGATGAAAAGCACAGGCTCACAGGCCATTGCCAGACCCTGAAGCTCCCCCGAGACCTCCAGGCCCAAGCTCTTCATGGAGGGCTCATGCCGCCAACTGACGGGTATGGCAGCACTAGTGGACATGTGCGATGACCCTGGATAACAAGGTCTTGTGTCCTGTCCCTACACCTCACCCCCACCCCACCCCACCCCTGCACTGTGTGCTCTGTGCTTGGCTGAAAATCAGCTGGCTGTAAGGATGTGGGTTTTCTTCCAGCTCCCCCGTTCCTTTCCCTTACTCTGTGTTGGGTCTACCATGCTGCCTGTTCACTGCAATTTCGAGGTGATTCTGAAGCTGATCCTGATGATGCCTCCAGCTCTGTTCTTTTTACTCGGGGTTGCTTTGACTATTTTGGGTCTTCTGGGTTCCTTGTGAAGTTCTTTCCTGTTCCTGTGAAATCTGCCATTGTCAGTTGAATGTGGGTTGTATTGGTTATGTGGATCGCTCTGTGTGCAACAATATTAATTCTTCTAGTTCGGTGAACATGCAACCAAACAGGGAAACAGTAAATGAAAATGTCTAAAAGACCAGTTTTAAAATGAGCAAAAGAGGATCTGGAGCAATGGCTCGTTGGTAAGAGTACTTGCTGCTCTTGCAGAGGACCCAAGTTCAATTCCCAGTACCCAGATGGTGACTCACAATCATCTGTAACACCAGTTGCAGGGGCATCCAATGCCCTCTTCTGGCCTTTTTGGGCACTGAACACATGGTGCACACAGATGTACGCACTCACACATACATACAAAATAAAAATAAATAAATCTTTAAAAATTCCTACAGGGCAGTGGTGATGCACACCTTTAATCCCAGCACTTGGGAGGCAGAGGTAGGCAGATCTCTGTGAGTTCAAGGCCAGCCTGGTCTACAGAGCGAGTTCCAGGACAGTCAGAGCTACACAGAGAGATCCCGTGTTAATATTCTGATCCTGCCCCTTGGCACTACCCTGTGTCCTGATGTAAAAGTCTCTTTTTAAGGAAAAACTCCGCCCATTTCTCTCTTCTCTCTTCTGCTTCCCTCCCACGAGGTGCGCACCCTCAAACCCCATCTCTCTCTTCCTCTCTCTCCCTCTCCTTTCTGTCTTTTCCTATCTTTCTCTTTATCCCTCATTATAATAAGCCATTTCCATGCGGGTGCAGCCTCTGGGTTGTGAATGTCCAACCCACCGCCCGGCTGCCATGCCTGCCCTGCATGGAGTGGGTTGCCTGTCAGCCCACAGCTGCATCTGTCCAACATGCCAAGATGGTTCCCTGCACATGCAGGATACCCTGAGGGGGGGGGGGCACGTAGTAATAAATTATAACACCCTGTCTCAAAAAGCAAAAACAAACAAAAATCCTTTAAAAATAGGCAGTTTCTCAGGACAAGATATACAAATGGCCAATACATGGCTGACATCATTAATTGCCAAGGAGATGCAAATCAAGCCTGTGGTGGGACACCCCCCTACTCCAGCAGAGTGGCTATTACTAGGACTGGCAGGGGGTGAGGGGTGGGAGGTGGTGCATGCTTGATAACCCAGAACTGGAGAAGTGAGCTGGGAGGATTGCTTTCTGTTCCAGGCCAGCCTGGGCTACCTACTGAGACCCTGTTCCAGTCCTCCCCCACCAAAAAGAAAGACCTTATGAAAGAAGCAATTGAGACAGTGCTGGTGAGGACTTGGGAAGGGAACGGTGTCAAGATATGAAGTAGTGTGGCCACTGCGGACCACAGCCGAGCAGTCCTGTTTCTGGGTTATTTCCCACAGAAATGAGACCCACTGTGGAAGAGACAATTGCCCCTCACCCGCATTTACTGACTCTATCTCCCAAGACAAGATAAAGAGACAGCCCTCTGCTTAGGGAGTACTATTCATCCCTAAGAATGAGGAAATTGTATCACTTGCAACAATATGGATGACCCGGAGGTCATTATGTTAGGTGGAATAATAGACAATATCACGTGACCTCACTCACACATGGAATCTATAGCAGTAGTGTGGCAGTGACCAGAGGCAAGGGAGGTGGTGGGCAGGAGAAAGGAGGTTTGGGGCACAGTCATAGTCAAGGAGCATTGTGCTGTGAACTTCAGAATAGGAGATCTTCGAATTCCTGGCACTTGAAAGTCAGAACTGTAAAACACAGGAGTCTAAGAAAATTTTGCATGAGCACCATTAAAACATTTCAAATGCCAAGACAGGAAGACAGTCTGAGGTTTTCTTCAGCTCTGCTCTTACACACACCCATTCTGGCCTTAGCTGGACCATCTGCAAGTGAGATAGAGGTGACTCCAATATGTCTCTTCTACTGTGTTTCTCCACTGTCTCCTGGGTTAACACCAGTCACACCTCCTAGGGCCACTTGCTGTGACCTTGCCTCCTGTCAGACATGGGATTCTTCCTCTGCAGAGCCCCAGTCAGGGCTCCTCTCAGGGCACAAGGATCTCAAATGGCTGAGTGAATGAATGCTCTAAGCATTCTCTCCTGGGAGCCTGTTTGGCTGTCAGGCTATATGAGTGGAAGCTGCTGAACTTCATTGGGAAAAAGCCCCTGAAGCCCCATCTCACACTCATAGCAGATGGAGCCTGGGTGTTTATATACCTTGTCTCTGATGTCCACTGAGGTGCGTCCCCTGTGCATCTCACTTCCTATGACCATGAGACCCTTAGACAAAGGGTCTCTGCCCCTGAGCCAACCACAGGACACAGCAGATGCTCATCCATGAAACATATAATAGGTGTTCAGCCCCAGTGCACACAGTAGATGCTCAACCAGAGGACATACAACAGGTGCTCAGTCCCAGGACACATACTGGGTGCTCAGCTACAGGTCACACATTGGGTACTTGGCCACAGGGCACATAAGAACTGCTTCGCCACAGAACACAATGTGGGTACTCAGCCCCAGGGCACATAGTAGATGTTTTGCCACAAAGTATTGCCAGTGGCCATGTCAGAGGAGCAGCAGGTACCAATTGAAGTTCAAGGTGTCAGTCCACCAAGAGGAAATCCCTGATGAGTGAATTTCAGTTAGACAAGACCCCAAGACTATAGATCCCAGAATGTCTTTTGCTTCTGCCTTTACATGTTTTCTGCTGCTGTCTTTCTCTGGTATCTGGCATGGTGTGAATGGGTGTGGGGAGACCCTCACTGCCTGTAATGTAGTGTGTTTATCTCATGGAAACATCCCATTCTCCTGGGCATTTTTACCTGTGGACTCTTATGTAGATGATTTTTTCCTAAGCTGTACTGGCTAAGTGATAATAATAATGTTAGTTTAAATAGAGTTTTGATGATTAAAAATATAAACAAGGAAGTGTCACACAGCTACAATACATGAATTTTTATTGAGGAGTCATATAGAATGTAGCTTAGGTTAACGATTAAGGAAAACAATTGAGTCCCAGTTAGCCCAGCTAGCTTAAATTCTTTTAACCTTAATGTTGGGAGACGTGTTCACAGGTTTCAGAGTGCATCACAGCTGAAACAAAGCTTTAAAAATAACTTAAAGTTAGACTAAGATGCTTTTGTCAAATAGCTTTGAGGTGAAAAACCCAAGAAGATAATCTAAAGCTTTAGAAAGGCACATAGTTGAATGTGGAACTCTTTAAGGTCAGGGAACAAGAACAAAGCAGCTCAATTATTACTAGCTAATGCACCTTTCTTGCTAGGATTGGTTGATGACCAAAGGTGATGATTAACTCCTTATACCCATCTTGTCCTCAATCTCCTGGTATAAGAAACTATTGATGAGTGGGTATGTACCCTAAAGATTTGAAGTAGAGCTGACTGATTCTTTTTCATATATAAAAGTTTAGGTTTGTGATTCCTTTAAGATTTCTTATAAGATTACCTTTCAAGATAAGTAATAAAGTAATTGGCCCTTTCTTTGTAACTGCAAAGTGCAGCCTGCCAGTTAAAGACCTGACTGAGAAGAATACCTTGCTTGCCCACACGGTTAATCTATAACAAGTTGTTTTGGTGTGAATGTACGTGGGTTCTTGGGATAGTTTCTTTTTCATCTGTAATACGTAAAACATTTAATCATGTAAGGGATATGGAAAACATGCTGTTTTTTACTGTTTGTTTTGTATTCATTGTAATCATTCACTTGAAAAACAGAATGTAACCACATTGTAATTCCTATATTGCCTGAAAACCTTTGTTGGGGTATATAAGCTGTAGAAAAAAAAAAGTTCA
This sequence comes from Peromyscus nudipes, assembly GCA_902168325.1. Classification (NCBI taxonomy): domain Eukaryota; kingdom Metazoa; phylum Chordata; class Mammalia; order Rodentia; family Cricetidae; genus Peromyscus; species Peromyscus nudipes. Next base: position 29,973 of record CABHPH010147180.1, on the reverse strand, counting down.
CAGTAGAAAGAACACAGGAAAGAATATAGAAGAACATAGAGAATAAAGAAAGAAACCATCCAGAGAGAGTGTGAATGTCTTTTTCCCTAACCCCCTCAGATAGAAAAGTCTAGTATGTGCTGACTCTGTGGATTTCCCTTTTAGATCTGTGCTGCTAGAGGCTAGCTCCCCGCCCCCGCCCCCGCCCCTCACCCCACCCAGGGAGCAATAGAGTACACAGTGGGTACTCAGCCATGAGGCACATAACACTTACTTGGCCATGGGACTTATAATAGGTGTTCACCTCAAGGGCACACAGTATGTGCTCAGCAGATGGTAGCTTCAGTAGAAATAAGCAAAACATCTTGGTTGGCTCCCAACAGCTCTTCAAATCCACAGACTCTCTGTGGTTGCCATCAACACTTTGAGGCAGGTTCTGAGAGCAGAAGAGCCAGGGGTCAGAAAGGTAAAAGGGCTTGCCCTCAAGTTCAATTAGCTCACACTCTGCTCAGTGGTCCTAATTATATTAATATCCTTCCCCATCTGCATAATTGAAAATCACTGTAATTCTCTGGCCCCTGTGAGTGGCCACAGCTGCCTGCACCTCAGGGTGGTGTATGCAGAACAGGCAGGTCTGGGTCCAGTCCCCACTGTGATAGCTCCCTGGAGCTGCATCATGGTCTCTTCTGCTTGGTGTCTGCATCTGGAAGGTGAGGTCTGGTGGACAAAGGACCTGGGTTGGAGGGGGTTCCATGCCTGGCTGAGCAGAGCTGTCCCCAGAATACAGGCATCACCCCACTGCAGCTGCTGCTGACTGTAAGATCCTTGACCTCCACCTCAGTTTCTTCCTCTCTAAACAGACTCATAGTCTTGCCCTTGACAGAAGGTTCTAAGTCCCTGGAGAGCATGGGACACAGGCCTGGCTCTCCAAGAGCCAGGGAGCCCAGCTTCCTGATCTCCTCGTTTACTCGGCCCCCAATGCTCTGCTATACCTGGCCAGCCCCTTCCACTTTCAAGGTTATGGCCTAGCATTTTCTAGAGACAGGATCTCTACCTGCGGGAGACTCTCCCACTTGAGAAAAGAAAGAGCAGCTCAGGAATCTGTGTCTGAGGGTGGCAGGTGAGAAGAGCAGAGGAGAATCATGGCCGGCTACCTGGAAAAGGCTGTGTCTCAGGATTGACATTGGAGGGGATAGCAGCAACCAGTTACTGAGTTTCATATGCAGTTGAAAAGCCTCCCAACCTGACTGACACTTTGGAAGTTATGTGCCAAAACTGTGTGGGTATTTTACAAAGCCACTAACCCACCCAGCCATCATCCCAGAGACCGCTTGCAATCACAACCCAAGCAAGCCTTGATAACTACATCTGAAAATTCTCCAATTTCTGCTGGGCCTGCACCGGGCTCAGGGAAAAACAGGTTTGCCTAGAAGCCAGAGAGCTGGGCAGCTCTAGACCCTGGCATCGATCTGGCCTGCAACAGCTGCATATGAAATGGACGCATAATTTATAATCTGCCTGACAGAGGCCGCCATTCAAGCCCCTGACAGCAGGGGGACAGGCAGGCAGGAATCCAGGATCCTCTCCAAGCAGGAGCCGAAATCCAATTTCCATCGTGTCCTGGGGACTAAAAGCTCTCTGCCAACAGCCACACTGAGTTCACAGATCCAATTAGCCACTGCCTGAGTGACTCGCTGGGCACATGGGGCTGGCTGGACTTCCGAGTGGAGCAGCCCCAGGCTGTGGCTCAGGGTTTGGACAGCCCTGCTGTACCCCAGTGCTCCACCCTCCTGCCTGGTCCATCATCATCGCCCTCTCCTTTGTCTGCAAAAGGGCAGGTCTTTCAGTTGCCCAGCCCACCACTACATCCAGCCCTCATCCCTGCCCTCCCTTTCCAGAGAATTAGAGCAATTCACCCTGTGGTCTCTGCTTTTGTCTGACACCTTGGCCCCTGGGACTCAATTCATGTTCTTGGCTGCTAGGCTCCAACATCCACGTCCTCATCATGTGTGCACTGGTCAGGCCCATCTCCGCTGCTGCTCTATAGCTGGCAGCAGAGCCATACATCAGATTATCCTTGAAGGGCATGAGGCTCCTGGATCTTACCACTTTGTTCCTGGTGCTTGAGTCTTGCAGAGCCCATCTATCCCAGGGCTTCAGAGATGCATGACCCACGCTGCCCGCCAATCTCCTAAAAACTCTGAAGTACATTAGCATATGAAAGCTTCCCAAACCCTGTCAATTAAATGCAGCTCTATAAGTTGGTTTCATCTGGAATTTTCCAGATTATCAAATGCAGATGCATTCTGCGTGGGTCCTGACTGGCATGTTGTTTGACAGTGTCTGAGCTGGGATGACCCACTGAGCAGACTGGGCATCCAGCTTAACGGTGAGTGGCAAACACTCTCACGGTGCACACACGCACACTTACCGCAAGGACTAATGAGAGTGATTTGTGTTGATCCTCACAGCCACTCTGCTCTGCGGTAGCTGTCACTGTCCTTGTCCTGTTGAGAAAACTGAGGCACAGGTTGTTATGTCATGCATGAAGCTGAATGTATCTGTCAACTGTGGCTAAGTCACTGGAGTCACAAACATCCCCCTCCAGGAGTCCAGTACATCTCCTACCTGAGACATTATAGGCATCTCCACTCCAGCTCCTAGGCTGGCCAGGCAGTCACTGTGCAGGCTGTTGCTGGGGATGAGCAGTTCAGAGCACTTGCCAAGTGAGACTCATCAGGCCACCCACCTTTCACTGGTGAGTCAGTAAGCTCTGCTCCGAAGTTCACCAGTTGGACGGCTCTCTTTGACCAATAATGCAAGCAGCCATGTGGAATGCTGGTCACTCAGCTGTAGGGCTGGCTGCTGTCACGTGCCCAGTGTCCATGAAGTTTTCTGATCTTCCTCACTCAGAGAAACTTGTATATCCACCCAGAATGACCAGCCTGGGCCACACCTTTGTATGGGGCTCTGCCCCTGGGTCCCTCACATTCCCTCCTAGAGCTCTACATAGGGCCCCCTCCTCACCTGCTGCAGTTTTACAACATTCTCCATGTGACTGTGAGCACTGTCTCTGTCACAGAGTGCCCCTAGCCCTCCTAGTGGAAGGGACCCCTCTCTACCCTGCCCTCCCATGCTTCTCACTTTCCCCACCCCCTCCTGACATCACCACAGCTGAGTCCTGGAGGACTGGGGTCGTCCAGTTCCTCTGACTTCCTGCTGTGTGTCCTGGGCAAGGACTCTTTATGGCTATTAGAGTCTGGTATGTAAAAACAGCTGTAAAGAGCCAGTTTGTCCAGGTCCAGTGATCCAGGAACAAGGTAAGCACTTCTTGGGTACTCAGTACCCTTCCACATAAGAAACACTGGCAAATGGTAGATCCCACAGAAAAGTCAGGAGCATGGTGCCCATGACAACCCGTGACAGCCAGGGTCATAGATAAGGGCAGTGGCCTGGCCTGGAGCTGGAAGGGGGCAGAAACAGTGGCCATTTATCAGAGGATCAACAGTCATGGGGGTGGGGGACTTCAACCCTGCCTTGCTCCTGGTCCTGGGGACAGAATCTATCCTTCTGTCATGAAACATGGCATGAGCCACAGGCCTTTCCTGAATACCTGTCACTAGGCTGAGGAAGTCCTTGGTTCCCGATTTGCTGAATTTTTTTTTTTTTTACCAGAAATGGAAAGGCCAGGGCCCTTTCTGCATATTGAGAGGATGGTGTGGTTTTTGTAATATAATCTGTCTACATTTGTGGTTCTCAGCCCGTGGGTTGCAACCCCTTTGGACATCAAATGATCCTTTCACATGGGGTCACCTAAGACCCTTGGAAAACACAAATATTTACATTGGGGTCACCTAAGACCCTTGGAAAACACAGATATTTACATTATGACTCATAACAGTAGCAAAATTACAGTTATGAAGTAGCAACAAAAATAATTTTATGGTTGGGGGTCCCCACAACAAGAGGGACTGTATTAAAGGGCCATAGCATCAGGAAGGTTGAGAACCGCTGGTCTACGTGGTGTCCAACATTGGTTAAGATCTTGGAGGTTAAACTGACCTTGCATTCTGGTAGTAAGCTCTCTTTGCTATGGTGTATTTAAATCCTGGTGGATTTGACTTGCTGAAGCTCTCTTATACCTTAAAAACAGGTACTGGCCTCATAAAAAGACTGTTTTCATACTGTCTTTGTGTAGCATTAGGGCGATGCCTGTTTCCTAGGCTTTCCCTTTATACTTTGGCAGGTTAGGTGCTCATTTTTACTTACCACGCAAACGGGTAAATCCACCAGGGCCTGTGGGTTTTTTGGTTTTTTTTTTTTTTGTTTGTTTGTTTGTTTGTTTTTTGTGGGAAGGTGCTGGGCTAAAAGTCCAGTTTCTCTGACTTGTGTAGGACCCTTCAGGAGCTCCACTTCCTCTTCAGCTTTTGAACAGTTTTCCAGACCACCTAAGGACGAAGCACAATGGGAAGTTGTTCATGAGGTGCCCGGGCATCCTACAGCTCTAGCCTGGTGCCACCACTTCCTTCCTTTGGGTAATTTGACCCTTTCCCTGTTTCTCCCCATCAGATACCAGAGGCTTGTCTGAGCTATTGGTCTCGAAAGGCTGTGATTTCTCTACCATCCGTCTGTTTTCTTGTTTATTGTTTTTTTTTTTGTGTTTCCTGATTCCTGCAGCTTCAGCTGGTTCTTCTCCCACATTCCTAAGATAAAATCTGCCTCCCTGACAGGGACCTTTTCCTTCTCCAGGCCAGGTGCACAGTGCTGAATTGCCCTGTAATCACTGCTTTAGCAGTGGCTCATGATCTGAAATGTGTTTTAATTTTTACTTGGTTAAAATCTTTTGAGACTTTCCCTTTGATTCCTTCCCACCACCACCCCCAGCCCCATGATCATTTAGAAGCATATTATTTGGTTTCTGAGCATTTTGAGAGTTTTTTCTTTTTTTTTCCTCCCAGATATAATTCTAGTATTGATTTCTGACTTGGTCATGATGTGATAAAGAAGTGCTTGCTAAATGTTCTGTATTGCTTTGAAGTTAGTGTCTAGCTAGGGGTGTGACTCAATGGCAGAATGCTGGCATAGAACCTACTGATGAGGGAATGGTGATGGCACTCAGCAGTAGAGCACCTGCCTAGAACCCACCAGTGGGCGACTGGGGGGGCGTGGCTCAGCAGTAGAGCACCTGCCTAGAACCCACCAGTGGGCGACTGGGGGTCGTGGCTCAGCGGTAGAGCACCTGCCTAGAACCCACCAGTGAGGGACTAGGGGGGCATGGCTCAGCAGTAGAGCACCTGCCTAGAATCCACTACTGAGTGTCTGGGGGGCGTGGCTCAGCAGTAGAGCACCTGCCTAGTATGCATGAGGCCCTGGGTTCTGTCCCCAGCACCACAAAACAAATACAATAATACCTCTGTTTTACACTCAGAATATGCCATTAGACACTGTTGTGCTCTTGGAAACAGTATAGACTTTGCCACGCTGGCTGAGGCCCCAAGGGTGTCAATGATGCCACGTCAGTTGCTACTGCCACTCACATCCCTTCTGTCCTGACTCGCCTTTCGTCAACTACCACACATTATCGTGAAGAGATACTGCAATCTAGACTGTTCTTGTGTGTTTTCTAAACCTCCTTTTGGTTCTGTCACTTTTTTCCATATTTATTTCCAAGCTCTGTTGTTCTGCCCATGCACATTTGAGATTGTTATGTCTTCTTGCTGAATTGATCCTTAGATCACTATGAAATGATTCATGATCATGATTCATCTTTTCACCCCTCATAGCATCCTTTCCTCTGGAGCTTTAAAAATGGTTAAAATCACCCAAGGATTTGTACTGACTTGCTGCAGCTTCTGAGACCTCACAGTGCAGAGCCAGACACCAGGGACCACCTCACAGTGCAGAGTCAGACAGACACCAGGGACCACCTCACAGTACAGAGCCAGACACCAGGGACCACCTCACAGTGCAGAGCCAGTCAGACACCAGGGACCACCTCACAGTGCAGAGCCAGACAGACACTGGGGACCACCTCACAGTGCAGAGTCAGACACCGGGGACCATCTCACAGTGCAGAGTCAGACACCGGGGACCACCTCACAGTGCAGAGCCAGACAGACACCGGGGACCACCTCACAGTGCAGAGCCAGACAGACACTGGGGACCACCTCACAGTGCAGAGCCAGACACCGGGGACCACCTCACAGTGCAGAGCCAGCTTCTAGGGTCCTCCCAGTATAGAACCAGTGGAACATGAAAGCCTAGGCCCTCTATCCACACTCCTAGAGAAGAATAAGGACTCCTTCACCCCTTCACTTAGATGGGGGCAGAGGATGAATGCCATTGAACCCCACCTGGCCTGAGGCTCTCTTATGCACATCTATGCCCTTCTTCTATGGACTGACGGGCATTGGTCCAAATGAGAGGTCACACAGCCACTCAGTGATTTTTTTTATGGGGCTGATAGTGCAGAGATTTGCCCCCTGAAGTTGTACAGAACAGAACATGAAGCCTAGTGACATGGGAGCAGTCTGGTAACATGGGAGCCTTCTATTCATATGAGTGAGTACCAGACTGGGGCAAAGGATGGAATCCAGGACACCTGCTATGCCTTTCCTGCGGGTAGAAGGTACTAATGTGGACTTGGAGCAGGAATCTGGATGTGAATTTCTATTTGTCAGACCCCAACCCAACCAGGGATACCTGGTTTCACCTGTGGGGGGCAGGAGGGTCCAGGAAAACATACAGCCCATAGGTCAGAGCCCCTGCTGGAGCCAAACTCCTGCTACATTTGCTGAAATGCACAAAATGTCCTGCCCTTCAAGGCTGAGTGACAGGTCCAGCACCAGGTCTGAAAGGGAGCCTGGTGGTGTCATGTCTCTGGGACAAGACCGCATGGAAAGAGTCACCCAGGCAGGACACTTGACTGAATGGCAATGAAAGATATGCATTCCAAGCAGAGGGAACAGTGTGTGTGTGTGTGTGTGTGTGTGTGTGTGTGTGTGTGTGTGTGTGTGTGTGTG
>CABHPH010147180.1:0-15625 GCA_902168325.1 Peromyscus nudipes | reverse complement strand
TGTGTGGAGGGGTCTAGGATACCTGTGTGGAGGGGGTCTAGGACACCCATGTGGAGTTGACACTAGACTATCTAAAGTTACTCTAAACTTCAGCCCTTAACTCTGAAAGCCTCTTTGGGGTCTGAGGTGCTTGGCCTGGTTCCAGGGCCTCTGTTCTTCCCCAAGGAGAGAGCCAGCCACTCCAGCAAAAGTATCATGCAGGTAGCCCACAGGACTCCATGATCCTTGTCTCCTTCCTGCCTGCTCTGCACTCTCTTCAGCTGTTTCCCCTACTACTGAGTGGTATATTACTCTTCTCCCCCCCTCCTCCCATCCCTCCCTCCTCTCAGAGTCCTGTCATTACAGAACAGACAGAGGTACCCACTGCCCATCTGCAGCCCATGCCCAGCACAACTCAGCATTATAGGAGACAATCAAGAATGAAGTCAGTTTCTGAGCAAGGGCCAGCACCACTGGGGTCCATGAGGATGTGCGTTCCAGCTGGGAAGCCCGAGGCAGACATCAGAGCAGGGCCCAGCAGGTGAGGCAGAGTGGGCGTCAGACCCCGGTATCCTTCCTTCTCTGGGATTGGCTTTTCCATTTCTGCAGCAGGGTTTTTCTATCCCTGATTATGATACTGCCTTCTGTAGCTGCTGCAGGCTTTTCTAGAACAGCTCAGAGCTAAGACAGCAACAAAGCAGTCATAGAGACAGCATCTCAGTCTACAGAGCCTTCCAGAGTCTGTGTGCTCATAAGGCTAGCTCCTCAGAGGGACACACAGGACCTGGGTCTCAACCCTGTGAGAACACAGATCCCAGGGCTGCTGCTCCTCAGCACCAAGGACCAGCCCCCACAGTACCCTTTGCCAAGGTTTGCTAGAAATCTCAAAGGTCAGCTGGTCTTGTATTTCTAGAGCCTATTGATTTTGTCTGGGCTGGTAAAGCATCAGAAATGCTCTTACTGTTCATTTCTGTGGCTGCAATGAAAGCCATGAGGAATCAGTTTCTGTCCCCATCCATGGGGTCTGTAAGGTAACCTTGGGGCCAGTGGAGCCATGGCGCTTGACACATGCATCTGCCCCGGACTCCACCCTTCTCCAATTTGCCTCCTGTGCTTAACAGGGGCTTTCATCTAAAAAGTCCAGCGTCCTTCCCCCATGCTGCTGTCTGCTTCCCTCACTTTTCAGGTGAGGCCCTGAGCATGGGGGCACCTGCCCCGTGCCTGCTCCATCTACCATCCTCTCCCCACTCACATGGCTCAGAGCACAGCTCAGCTTCCTGTAATAAGAGGTGCTTTGGGGTAACCCAGCGGACACCTGGCAATAGAGCTGGGCTAAGCAGGTAGAACTGGGGGAGAGAAGATAAAAGGCTGGTGCTCCAGCAGCCCTGAAGAGCATCATGGCTTTATTTACTTATTCCTGCACGTGCCCAGTACACTGAGGAAGCACTGGGCTGGGCAGCCAGTTCTCTACAGCCTTGGACTCATTCCCATGTCTGAGGAGGGTCAGGTCTGTACTCCCAGGGCCCTGGTTAGGGATCATGGGCTCAGCCTGTGTCCTGAAGCATTTCCTTGGGCCAGCTGGATGATTCTGGATGAGTCCTCACCTACCCCTCACACTCACATCTCAGATTTGATACAACTGTGCAGGAGCAGGCAGCTGCTTGAGTGCTATAGCCAGCACCCGGTCCTGTTCTCTGAAAGGCAGCCCAGGCCACCAGCACAGGGCCTAGCAGAGCAAGCGTTCACTGTCTGGACGATTGGCAACAGTTCCGATCCATTTTCCTCTTCAGGCTCTGAAGCAAGTCCTGCCAGGGAGTAGGGATGCACTGGGACGTGATGAACACCCTGTCACCAGGACCATTCAAGAGAGCCTGAGTGTCCATTAATGAGAGCTCTGAAGGAAGAAGACCAAACAAAAACCAGCACAGATGTCAGCTTCTTAAAATTTCCTCTTAAGGGCCTGGAGAAGTAGCTCCATGGCTCAAAAGGACAAACTGCTCTTGAATAGGACCCAAGTCAGACTCCCAGCACCCACACTGGATTGCTTGCAACTGCCTGAAACTCCAGGTCCAGGGATCTCTGACTCCCCCTTCTGGCCCCTGTGGGCAGTACACTCACATGTACAAACCCATACACAGACACGCTCATAACTGAAAAAATAAATCCTTTTCAAAAAAGTCCCTTCTTAGCTCAAAACAGAAGCAGCAACAACAACAATAAAAAGCCCATGTCTGGCACCTTGAGTTCCATCAGAGCTGAGAGCTAGTGAGATTTAACTTTGCAAATCAACCAACCACCACTGCTTCCCGGTGTGCACCTTCTCAGGGAGCTCAAAATGAAAGCTGTTTATTAGAACGACAGGTTTACTGGTGTGTGGTGGGGACTGTGTGGGGCTCTTTCCCCCTGAGAAGGAGAAATCATGGAGCTGAGGAGCAAGAAGGCTGGCGGGGGCCCACATTTTAGTGGCAACTGCTATGGGACAAGTTTTATTTGGGGATTTTTCCTCCCCGTGTCAGAAGCGCAGGAGAAATGGCTCCAATGCTCATGGCTGCTCTGCTTTAATGGCCCTACCAGGACGCAGCGTTTGAAATTGCTCCCATTGCTTAGAGCTCAGGATTGTTGCAGGGAGCCAGGTGTTTCCAGGAGCCGGATGTTTGCAGCCTAGCCTAGCTAGGCCTAGACTGTGGACAGTGGGGTGGGGGGTGTCTCTGACAGGCCATGTGGTCAGGAAACCTGTCCAGAGCCAAGTAGAGCCTCAGTCTAATGGAGAGTAAAAACAAATATAGGGCCCATCCTTGAAGAAAGGCCAGTGGAGAAGGAACAAGGCTGGGTGTGGGGCCTCAGTGGCCTGGACTGAGGACAGCCTTGCCTAGAAGCCATCCAGTATGGGCTGAGGAAGAACCTTCTGGACCTCTCGAAGTCATTGAGCAGATCTGGTTGTTACATATCTCCATCCGAAATCAGAGTCACGGAGCAGCCCTCTCCAAGCCCTACTGCTTTATCTCGGCTGATGACGGAATGAAGCAGGGTTGCAGAGAGACAAAAGTGCAGGCCTCTGACCTGGACAGTGCTGAGCCCAGGCAGCAGGAAGAGAGTTCCCTGGAAGGCATTGATACCAGAGGCCACAAGAAACACGGACCCAGGCAGAAAGCAGCCCACAGCTTCCTGGAAGTCAGGGCTCCAGAATGACATGGGAATGCATGCTGTTTACCCTCTGGACCTGACTCCCTGGTGCAGGGCCATCTTCCTTCCCAACCCTGGGTCCCAGGTGGGAAAAGTCTCTCTCTGCTTCTTGACCTATCAGCTCGGGTGGGATCGGACCTGGGCCCCTTTTCCTGAGTGCTGGGCTGTGATATCAAGCTGCAGCTGGTCAACTTCCAGAAGCAGGAAGTGGGGGACACAGGCATACCTGACACAGGTGTACCTCTCCCACCCCAGATTTCCTGTCTTGGGGTGCTGCACATTGGGACCTGACACAGTAGTCGGCAATCTTGGGTTCGTGACATCGTTCAGTGGCCGTCCTACCAGAGTGCACATAACTCCTCAACCCTCACAAAGTCATCCAACAAGAAGCAAATTCCTAGGATCAAACAATCAGGTTCAGAAGCACGAGAGGAAATGGCAAAAGGCTGTCACTCAGCCACTCACACCAACAGCTTACAAGTTCAGCTTGCAGAGTCCCCTTACCAGAAAGAGGGCTCAGAGAAGGGATAGGACAGAAGGAAGTGGCCGTGGGCTTCCAGAGTGGCAGCTGCTGGGCCACTCCTCTGGGCTGAACCTGGACTGACAAGTGTTGTTTGCTGAGAGAATTTATTGATGTCTGCCTTTAGAGAGAAAGGGTGCAGAGAGGGACAGGGGCATGGAGAGAGAGAGAGAGAGAGAGAGAGAGAGAGAGAGAGAGAGAGAGAGAGAGACTTCCTGCCTTTGCTGTTTCATAACCGCCTCAGCTCAGAAACGTTCATGTCAAACAGCACATTTGGGGTGACATATTGGGGTTTTCTTCCATTCTCTCTTCTCCCAGCCCTGAATGCACATATGAGGTCTTTAGTGAGTGTCTGTTGCCTGTGGCTGACACCGAAGTCTTTGGTCCAGCCTGAATATCAGCTACATGTTCACTGCATGGCCAGATCCTAGCTGAGGAGGCCCAGCATACTGGCCAGAGTGAAGACAGACGGACACCCTCCTTCCCTGTACTCCAGACCTGAAACGGTCTCTTGTCTACAGAGGCTGCAGAGGTCCCTTATGGTGATAGATTGTGTACCCTAATAAAACTTGCCTGAAGATCAGAGAACAGAACAAGCCGCTAGATTAAACATAGAAGCCAAACAGTGGTGGCACACAACTTTAATCCTAGCCCTTGGGAGGCAGAGATCCATCTGGATCTCTGTGAATTCAAAGCCACCCTGGACTACATGAGATTGACTCAGTCTAGGAGAGAAACAGAGCCAGGCAGTGGTGGCACACACCTTTAATCCCAGCACTAAGAAGGAAGTAATATGGCTGAGGGAGAGAAAGGTATATAAGGCATGAGGAGACAGGAACTAAATCCCTTTCAGCTAGAAAGCCTTTTCAGGCTGAGGAGTCCTAGAGGTAAGATGTGGCAGTGGCTTGTTCCTTTGTCTCTCTGATCTTCAAGCAAATTTTACTAGGGTACACAGTATATCACCACAGTCCCCAGCTACTGTGCATTGGCTGAGCTCTCAATGCAGAATAATGTATTCGTCAGGGCCACATGCAGATTGGCAGGGGAGGGGGGGCAGTGTCACCCCTCTCAGGAGCAACTACCTCAGCCTACTCCATGAGGCTAGGCCCAGGTGCCCTTTTGCCCACAGGATTGGGGTCCCGGAGATTCAGTTCTCATCTCAGTCTCCATGGACGGTAAAATGCCCTTGGAGCTTGGCAAGGGTATGCCAGAGGAGTGCCTGCTGTGCCCCATAGACACTCAAGACAGAGCTACTGGGGGAGGAACCTGCTGAGGTTGCAGAAAGAATGATCCATTCCCAATACAGGACAGACTGTATTGTTCTAGGTTCCATGATGGGTGGGGACCCTTAGAAATCATAGAGCAGCTGGACCATGGCACAACACGACACCTTCATTCTCTGGGAGCCGAAAGGAAGCTTGTGGTATTGCCAGCTCTCCTGGCCCCAAGCACTCTCCTCTCTAGCACGCTGATGGTAGATAACAGAGCTCCTGGACAGGCTAGTAGTTTTCCATCATTACAGAGCAGATGACAGGCCTCTGGGGAGACCAGGTCGGGTTGAGAGGATCCCTCCTCAGCTCTGAGCAATGAGACTGAGGCACTTTTCCAGAACCTTCTGAGTGGGATACAGGCCAGTTTCTCCCACCATCTGCAAGCCCAGTGGGCAGGCCAATCAGCCACTGCCTCTAAGGGCCTATTGAGACTCTGATAAGGAGCCTTGGCCAGGGCACCACACTTTATAGCTGATAAAACTTTCCCACACCCACTACCACAAGGACACGCCCACTCTCCCTGTTGGCTCCCCAGAGTACCTTCATTTACAGATGGAGACATTCAGTCATACCGAGGGGCATATGGCGGCTGTACTCTCTGCTTGTCTGCTGCGAACCCCAAAATGCTGTAAAGACTAAAATCTCTTATGCAAAAGGCCACTTAACAAAGTCAGAGATCACACAGACCTTCAGGCCAGACGACGGCTTTTCCTGCATGCATGCATCTACAGCATGCTCCTCTCTGCACTGAACCATAGCAGCTAGTTTGGATGCACCAGTGTTTGATCCACTTATCAATCTATGAATTTGGGGGGCTCTTTCCAGGTTTTCTCTGTTATCAATAAGGCTCTTATAAACACCAAAAAGCAAAAAGCACAACAGAAAGCCCCTGAGGGCCACACATGCAGGGCACCACAAAGCCACATTCCCCATGGCTGAGCAGGCACAGAAGGCGAACGCTTCTCCAGGGCATCCATGCTGCTTCCCTCACTTAGGAACCGCCTCTGGGAGACAGCACCCCAGCTTGGCCCTGCTACCACAGAATACATGATGGCCACTTCCTTCCAAGGACATCAGATAGGAGCAAGGAGGGGGGGCCCTGAAGGAGCCAGGAGATGGGTCCCAGCCTTAGTCCTGTGGACTTGTCCACAGTATCCGGACTTCTGCCCCTTAGTGAAGCCATCTCCATTGAGTGCTTCTACCTCTCAATGGGACCATCTCATGTCCCAGGTTCCTCCCCCGCCAGGGTTAGGGAGCTCGAGGATAGGCTGTCTACCGAAGCGCCACTCCTGGGGTGTCAGCCTGCCCCTGGGACACCACCTCCCTCGCACTCACGTTTCATAAAGCCATGTCCCTCAACTCTGAGGCAGCACGATACAGAGGTATGCTATTCATTGCTCTAATTTTCAAGTCATGTAAAATCCTGTCACTCCGTAATTGGGTGACCTGGGCAAGTTCAGACATCCACCCTGGCTGAGCCTCCTCTTGGGAGATAAATGGTATTAGTTCGTAGATGACTTCAGTGAGTGGCCAGTGCCCTGGGCTCATCTCCTGCCACAGCAACCCAAAAAAACCCTGCCTCCCAACCTTGCAATATCCCCAGTCTATGTCTGGAGCCTGCTCCTGCTCTGGACTGGTGACTCAGGCTTGCTTCCTGGCTGTGCCAGGGACATACAGGGACAGGTGAATGAACACTGGCAGAGTTAAAGAAGGCTGGGAGACACTATAGATGGGCAAATGCTTCTACCTGCAGAGATGTGATTGGGCAAAGGCAATACCAGGCCCCAACTAGGCTCTCTGGTCTGAAATGATAGTCAGGGGGCCTTCAGTAAGGGCTTAAGAGTGAGCCAGATAGCCACACAGTATGCTCGATTAGCCTCCCACAGAGTCCAACTCCACTTTTTTTTTTAACCTCAGGAGGCCATGTCACTATGACCCAAGGTGCCCCATCTCCCATGCCCAGGTGACTCCAATAGTGGTCTTCTCTCACTGGTCATCTGCAGGGACCTGAGCTGATTGGTCTTGGTCTCCTTGTTGCTTGTGGGCTCCCAGGTGACATGATGGGACAGTTCCATGGGCACAGTGTTGAGGAACACCAGTAAAAGGGAGAAGAATGATACACAGGCAATTTAGACGGACTTTCTGTTGTCCTAAGAACACCCCCAGCTTCCTCTGAAAACCCCAGGGTGAGATCTGGGGGGCATTGTCCCTCCTTCTTGAAACAGGGCGCTTACCCAGGGTGCACTCCTAGGAAGTCGGCTGTTCCAACAAGTGATAAACTCCCATGATAGGAGGGACTTGGGTTGGGGAGCAACCTTGGCAGGGAGACATCCAAGGGACCTCAGAGTCTTGGTGATGCTTGATGCTCCAAGCTGCAGTTATCCGTATGTGCAAGCACATGGGGACACCCTAGGGTGCTGGAGGCTGCCTGAGGGCAGAGCAGAAGCTTGAGGAGTGTTCCCTCTATGGGTACTAACTCCCCAGTGGTCCCAGACCTGGAGTCTGGCCTCCACAGTTCCTCCAGGTGAGTTGGAAGACGGATAGAAGTCCCCCTGCTCTGCTTAGCTGTGAGGTTCTGTTATGAACCCCAAGTCTGATAGCACTTCGGGGGCAGGCCTGAACCTCTCACATATTCACAGACGGTGCTTCTGGCAGTTATAAAGTACCTACTGGACACAGGCCCATTTGGAGCTTGGGGTAAGATGAAGTGGGGTAGGCCACCAGAAACCTGGGAAGTCAATATCCCAGGCCAGGAGCAGAGCTGCCTGAGGACTTAGACCCAGTCAAGCTCAGGCTCTGTAACTCACAATCACCAGACGGTTGGTGACTCTAGGTCCTCACCCAAGCCTGAGGCGGGACAATGTGTTTTTCTTCTCATTGCTGTAAGAATGAAAACCAAGGCTCAGTGCAAGCCATAGTTGAACCGTGTTCCATTCCTGAATGGTTGGCTCCAGGAACCCGAAGTTATACTACATGGCCAGCTATAGCAACTTCAAAACACATCCCTATGCTGAGGGATGAAGGCGTTACCCTGCCCAGCCCCCAGCCATCATCATTTGTGCCCAGCCCTGAAGCAGACACCTGCGAACATGCTCAAGCAAGATGAATGGCAGCTGCTCTTCCACTCTCTGCAGGCACAGCCTGGAGCCCACATGGACCGGCCCTTTTCAGTTCCCCTCTGCCAAGAGGGCAAACCCACCCTTGGCTGTCCAGCTGTGGCTGTCTAGCCAGGGCCTTTATTTAGCGATACCAAAAGTGAGATAATCACTCCATTGTTTTGCCTCCTATTGAATCCTTATGGAGGCAAAAACAACGATCAATTTTGAATAACAGCTTCATTTGAACCAATTCAAAGAGGGCTGATTTTGCTTCCAATTCGATTTGCGATGGCAGCACCCAGTAGGAAACCGGTAACTGAATTATTTTTCACCACAAACATTTTGGCATTTTATATCCTGGGTGGGGTGATCTTAAAAGCTGCCTCATTATTCTGAGTTGTTTCTAAGACGACGTGCCAAACAGAAAGCAGGCTGTGTTCACATTGTCATGGGTGCCGACCTGCTGCAGCTCCCACAGAAGCGCCGAGGGTCAGTCTGTGGCTTAAGTCATGGATAATGAAGCAATTGGAGTGGCATGTAGGTCTTGGGCACTGACCAGGCCTGTTGGCCTAAACTTTAATCTAAGTGTTGTTTGATACAGGAATGGGGGAGATGGGCAGACAGGGCAGCATGGGTTCTGTCCACCAAACACAACTTCATTTCTCCAAGCTTGTTTGCTCAACTCAAAACTGACAGGATGGTGTGCCGAGGGAGGCAGAGTGTTGGGGTATTCAGGGTCACGGCCAGCATCATGCCTTCCCTCCTTGGAGCTCAGTTTTCATGTCTGTTAAACAGGCATTCCTGATGGGGTGTAAGAGGCAGACACAGGCAGGATGGGCATGGCACACAGTGCCATTCTTTGTCCATTCTTTGTCACGGTTGTCTTTTAGGCCCTCCTCGCTATGCTCTTGGTGAAACAGGAAGGCTCTGCACCAGACAGCCTGGGTGGACTTCCCTGTCCTCAAGTTCAGCAAGCAGGCCAGCTCCTGTGCAGCAGCCCCGGGAAGATGCTCCTTCTTCCGGAGTTACAGTCAGTAGGAGCTGATCAAATGGGGGAGAAACCCGCCCACCAATATCTGAACAGCCGGAGGCAGCAGCCGGGCCTGTACTCCAAACGGAAAATCCCCTGCAGCATCAGAGAGGAGTGAGGCAGAGCCTGGGTCTCTCGATGCTGCAAGCTCTTCAGCCGTTTGCTGTGACCACCTCAGTGATCAGCACAGACCTGATGTCTGCAACCAGAAGACAGGGGCAGTGGCTAGCTTAGCCTCAGAGAGCCTCTCTGGAGGTGAGGTGGGCCAGGTGGGTCCAGGTAGACACAGGTATCAGGGCAGGTGTGACATAGAACTAGCACCAGTTATCAGGGGCAGGGTGATGAGCAGGAAGGGGTACCAGAAGGGACTCTTCTGAGGTGGGTTTGTTCTGGGCCCTGGGAGTCAGCTGGGAAGAGTCTGAAAGCTCCTTCCTGGTGCTGGCAGCCTTGGTGCCTTGGTGACCCCAGGCTCATGTGGTTGTGGGAATGTGGAGGCCACATAGCTACATGGCCACAGTTTCAAACATGGCTGCTGATCCTCAGTGTCCCTGACTCTGACACTTCGGGCCTGTGGTTGCTGATGGAGACTGGGCCTGGAGACCAGGCCAGTGCAGTGAACTGAGTGCTTGGGAGTTCCCCGAGGTGCCTGAAAACCCTTCCTGGGAGCAGATTCTCCCCAGCTGAGGAGGTCATATGCTGTAGACTTCCTGGTCCCCAGCTTTTTCTGTCAACCCCACATCAATAACTGTGTGCATATCCTGTTTCTTTTTTTCTCCATGGCTGCCAGGCAGCTTTGGGCCTGGTTTGTGTTCAGACCTGAGGGCAGGATGCCTTCCACCCGGCTCACTACCCAGCATTCTCTCTGCCTTGAGTGGACTGATTCCTTATCTTGACCATAATGATCCCATTGTCCCTGGGCTTTTACTGTGAGCAGCCACAAATCCTCTTGGCAGGGAAGAAATACATTTTTGGTCCCCAGGGCTCGCTTTTGGCCCAGAGTCTGCAGCTGACCCGACTTCCCAGGCTGACTTCAGAGGACTGCGCTGCACCCTGCTGGAGGCACCCTGGCCCTTTCACCCCCTGCTCTGCCTTGGTGGGAGGTGTAGGAGGTGGGGAGGGGGGAACTGTGCCCTTATTACACTGGGTGCCAAGTAGGAGAAGACCTAATAGGAACCCACAGGTCCCTCCCAGACCCTCTTTTGGTGGTGCAGACAGGCCCCTACCACTTCCCCTTTCTGTCCCTCAGTTCCAAGGACCCACAAAAATCCATGAAATCCCCACCCCACACTCATGTTCTGCCCCTAAGATACACCCAGGGATAGGTGGCAGGTGTCCCCAGCTAAGGGGAATTATGGGCTGGCCACACTCTGGGAATACCATCTCCTCTACTCACTCCTTACATATGGGATTGTCACAGGTCTGTGAAGCTGGCGTTTAACTGGACAAAAGGTCACAGAGGCCCAACCAGGCTCAAGACAGGCCTGAAGGCACCGTGTGTTTTGAAACAACACTGGGCTGGACTATTTGAGCCCAGCCCATAGATTTGATATAAAAATACAGCCACTGCCAGCGCTCCAGGAAGGGCGGCCTTCTCACCATCAGGTGCTACAGCAACGTGCCTCCCCATCCTCCGCCCCCACCCTGGGGGGCTTCAGAGATCCGAGCTGCTTCTGTTAAGTATTAGCAATCCCGAGTTCTTTTGGATTCCGTCCTGAGCTGTAAGGGGATATCCGGATTATCTTTTCCCTCTCCACCGATTGAGCGTCTGCATCCGGGTTAAGTATATTCACATGTGTCCATGTGTGCCGCAGGCTGGGGCAGGCAGAGTGACCTGAGCACCCTGTACTTAGGGCAGCACCCTGCATTCAGGGCCTGCCCTCCTCCACCTTGCTGGGGTGACTTTAGTTTATCTTGCCTGAACTCTTCTGGAGGCTGTACAACCTCTATTGTGAGACCAGAGTCACGTCTGTGTCAACCATGGAGCTGGATTTAGGGCTCAGAATCTGGGCTCTCTGCAGCTGGGCCTTTCAGAGTAGTTTCTGCTTCTCTCTCCCACTACCTCAGGGACCTGGGCTACAGTCACCTCTAAGCCTCAATCTCCTCAACCACAGACAAGAGTCCGACAACTTTGACTTTGTAAAAGAGACCTGGAAATAGAGGAGGCCAGTTAATGCCAGGACCATAGAGACCACAGCTACCACAGGAGTAGATAGAGCTGTTGGCCCACAGCTCACGGGGGGGGGGGGGGTCTCCTCCATACACTAGGGCTGCATGTGGGAACCATCAGGGCTCACAGCATCCCAGGGAGATGTGAGCACCCCACCTCACCCTCAGAAGATGTGAGACACAAGCAAGGTAGCATGTCCCTGCAGAGGGCTTGTCTGTTTAACCAGCTGCTTAGCTGCCTCCCCAGGCATTGACCCTGAGACCATGAACAACTACCCCACTGTGTGGGGTACAAGCCAGAGCCTAGAGCATCATTCCTGGGCTTAGGAAATGAAAAAGTGTAGGGTTTGTTGACAGCCTCAGCAGAGCTCTGGAGATGTTCACAGAGCTAATCTCCAGGAGGCCTGGCTCTGGGCTGACATGGCCCCTACTGCACCAAGGCCCCTGGAACTCACAGATGATCAGGCCACCCCAGTCTGCATAACAGGACAGCTCTGGCTGCTGGGTCAACACATTTGCAGAACTCAGCCCTCCAGGGACCCAAAGCTCCGCCCCCCCCACCTTCAACCTGGCACCCAGACATTTTTTTCCCCCAGTCTCCTGTTATATCTCTCCTCTCCTACCTACAATCCCAGGATTTAGTTTCCTAAAACACAATTGCCCTTTCCTACAGTTAGTCCTTGCCTGGGTTCTTTCCTCCTCAGTGGGAATCCATTCCCCACAACCTAAGGGTTGGTGAAGACCTGCCTGGAAATCTTTATTTTATGGTCAAATTTTGAGCCAGGGAACCCAAACCCTGCCTGGGTCTTATGGTTAGCTGTGTGATCCCAGACAAGTTTATTCACCTCTCTGAGCTTCATGAAATGTGCCTGTAGCAATGTTCACAGAATCCAAAAAATGCTACTCTGCTTAAGACAAAAGTTTCTTGGGTTGGATTTGGGGTAACTGAGTGAGGGGGATGGGACTGCCTCCCCCTCTCATCAAGAGTCTGGGTTCTATTCTTGGGTGCTCTGAGATGCGGGTTCTGTAGTAGCAATTCTGAGGCCCCGGGCCCAGGAGGCCTTCCTAGAAGCATATAGGAGAATCCCTGGGCACAATCCTCTCCCTAGTGGGATCAACTGTGCTCTTTCCCATGTATCACCCCCAGGCCCCTAACTGTGAATTCGGACCACATTGGCATCTTACAAAGTTCTCTCTTCACAGGGCCAGAGAGAAATGAGGTCTCCCTGATCCACCTTAGGTCCCCGATTCCGTTCCTCTCACCACTCCAGGCTCAGTTTCCCCATTTGGGTCTAAGTCCAGAACACAGTAAGTGTGTCACCACATGAAGTGATGGCCTGACACTGTGGGATATGGTGAGGATCCACAGTGGATGAAGAGGCCCTGCAGCTGTGTGTGTGCGTGTATGGATGTACACATGCCCTCGAGAGCTCTTTTTCCCAAGAGACAGCTTTGGCAGTTTGGGCCAGAAAGGACCCGCTCTGGTGTGTGACTCCAGCAGGGACTTGGGGAGGACAGGACTGATGGGGGTGGGGGACACAGGAGAGATACAGGCTAGGCAGTCACAGCAGGGATCCTGGCAAGAGCCCTCTAGCCTACCCAACTGGAGTGAGTTGGATCACAGGTATAGAGGCAACTCTCCCACCCCATATCCAGGTCCTAACAACCTTCCTCCCAACCTACCCCGGGGGGTTGCCAGGACCTGCCACATGGAGCTAACTAGAGCTCATGGGGTCTTGGCTTGGAAACAAGAAGGCTCTCAAAAGTACTTTATGCTAGGGACTGAGGGTTGAGCAAAAGGCAAGAGTGGGTGGCACTGAGGAGACGTCCTTGGGGGTCTCTAGCCCCTCCCCTGTTCAACAGGTTCCCTTTGCTCTGGGCCACAACGACCTCGGCTCTGATTCAGAAGCAATACTTGGGGACTGTCCAGCTTACCCCTACCGTCCAGCAACCAGGCAAAGGCATCTGGCCACAACTCCAACCCCATGTGTGGGGGAAGACTTCTTGGGGCAGGTCTCACCCCACCTTGCCCACTTAAAGAGGCAACTCAGAGTATACTGGATGCCAGAACTACACAGAGCTCCTAGCGCAACACCTGGGCAGAGCAAGGGGGTGGGGGTGAGGTAGGGGGGGTGGGGGTGAGGTAGGGGGTGGGGTGGGGAGGGGAGGATACTCCCCAGGATCTAAACTTGGAATCAGCTTGAGGCCCTCCATTCCTTTGTCTCTTAGCCACTTACAGAAAAGAATTTTGAGTATACCACTTTGCATATACCCCAAACATTTAACTATTTAAAGAGATCCCTCCCTTCCTCACGAGAGAGAGGCAGATAGGACTTGAGTGTGTGCCTGTGTGGGACACTCAGGGGACAGTCTGGAGAGTTCCCTCACACCCTAGCTTAAGGACTGACCAATGCACCTGATACTTAGATTACAAAGGTTTATTTAGAAAATGGTTTGGTTGTTTTGGCTGTCATTGTTTTTGGCAAACAAATACTCTCAGTAATCAGAGATTGTCTGCACCCTCTCCTCCCCGAGACAGACGCTTTTTAGGTCATAGGAAGTCAGTCCTTGCTCGCAAGGAACACTGAGTGTCGGGGGTTGGGGGGGGGGTCCTTTCTTCCTTTCTTGCTGCAATTGTCTGCCCCCTAAAACCCTAACTTCACAGCCACACTCCACAGAAGCTCTCTCAGGAACTGGATCCACAACCTAGCCACAGCCACTCGCTGAGATGGGAAGGCAAAGGGGTCTCCCTTTCTCCTCCCCACTCCCTGAGGCCCAGTTGTCTCTCGCCCAGCTCCCGCTGGCTGGCCACATTCCACAAAGTGCTCTGAATTCCAGGCCACTCCTGGAACTGTGGAGAGGCCACCCCTGATTGGTCCCTCTGCCTGCCCGAGTTCGGAGCTGTCTGGGAGGTCAGTGCCAGGCGGCCTGACGGTCACTGCCTGAAGCCCCTTCTCCTCCTGCGAAAGAGAATGTGCTTGAAAGAGCGCCTGAAGTCCTGATTGAAGACGGTGTAGATGACCGGGTTGAGCGAACTGTTGCAGTAGCCGATCCAGAAGAAAAACTTAAAGAGCGGTTCAGGCAACTGGCAGGCCTCGCGGCAGATGCCATACAGGCTGTAGCTGAAGAAGAAAGGGAACCAGCAAAGTACGAACACGCCCATGACCACCGCCAACACGAAGGTGAAGCGCTTCTCGCGCGCCTGGGCCACCTTGCGGCGACACACGCTGCTGCGCGCCCGGCGCCGGCGCGACAGAAAGAACTCGACGGAGCGCGAGCTTGCCCGCGACAAGCGCCCGCCGGGACCTGGGGACCGAGAAGCCGCCCGAGCGCCCTGCTCGGCCGCCAGCCCCGGTCCCGGTCCGTCTGCACTACCCATGTCCCCCTCGGCGCCCTCTCTCCGCCGTCCTCCTCTGCGCAGCGCTCCCCGGCGCCTCCGCCTCTCCGCCGCGCTGCTCTCATCCGGCTCCACATCGGGGCGCGGGGGCGCGCAATGCCCGTTCTCCCCCGCCGCCTTGCCCAGCCCATTCTCTGTGGTCGGGGATGCGCCGTCGGGGCCGGCAGGGGTACGTTTCTCGCTGAGCGTACGCGTGCGCAGCTTGGCCACGCGGTAGATGCGTGCATAGACCAGGCCCATGATGAGGCAGGGCGCGAAGAAGGAGCCTATGCAGGAGGACAAGATGTACCAAGTCTCATCGTTGAGGCCGCACTGCGGGTAGGCGGCGCCGTCGGGCCGGCGGTAGAACGAGACGAGAGGCGGGAAGGAGATGACAGCCGAGATGAGCCACACAGCCACGATGGTGGCCTTGACACGGCGTGGCGTGCGCTTCAGATTGTACTCTACCGCCTGCGTCACCGACCAGTAGCGGTCCAGGCTTATGGCACATAAGTGAACGATGGACGAGGTGCAGAAGAGCACGTCCAGTGCCAGGTACACACCACACCACACTTGCCCGAAGTACCAGTAGGCCATGAGCTCATTGGCCAGCGAAAAGGGCATGACCAGTGTGGCCACCAGGATGTCAGCTGAGGCCAGAGACACCAGGAAGAGGTTCTGCGGGGCGCGCAGCGCTCGGCTGGTCAGCACAGCGATCACTACGAGCACGTTGCCCACCACGGTGAAAACGATAAGGAAACCCACCACGGCTGCCAGCCCCGCCACGGCACCTGCGGAGTACTGGCCCGGTGGCGGCCCCCAATCAGTCCCCGAGACGTTGGCACCCCCGCCGCTACCCCAGTCACCCGCGTCGCTCCCGTTGGGGCCCTCAGCCGCCGCCACCGCCAGCGCCGCGGCCAGCGCCGGGGACGCCATGGTCCTCCCGCGAGCTACGCGGTCCTGCCAGGAGCCGGGACGCAGTCGCGGCAGCTCGGGCGCCCC
>CABHPH010147179.1:11529-31768 GCA_902168325.1 Peromyscus nudipes | reverse complement strand
AAAGTAAGGCACAGAATCAAATGTTATTAAGGTAGTGGTAACGAAGCCAGTGGCAAACATAGCAAAAAGGGCTTCTATGATTGGCAGGTTGTGTCCACAGATTGTCTCGGGCTGAAGTTGGATAGTTGTCTAACAAAGGGTGGGGTGGGATAAGAATGGAATAGAAGAGGATTTCAGGTTACAATAAAACCAAAGTATGTTTAAAAATACACAGAAGTGATACACCTTTGTGTTAGCAAGTGATAGGCCATGAGTCAAATCCAGTCTGTAAATAAGCTTTGCTGGTCAACAGATGTCTCTGTCTACATTTTTTTTTCATGCTACATTGATGATGAAGTAGCCGCACTGTTCTGGTAGAAATAGACTGTCCCAATACAGATGAAATCCTATGACTCTATACAAAAGAGTATAGAACTAATATGAATAATCAAATACTACTTTGTATACCAAAGCAGGAAGACAGAAGAATTTCTGCAGACTCTGTTACTGTTAAACTTAGGAAAGTAGGACATATAAACAATTCACTTTAAATAGGATATAAATGCCCTCAAGTTTATTTCAGAATATATCACCTTAAAGACAAAAATACATCTATTGGTCCAACAACTTTATTCTGAGTTATAAATGTAAAGATTTGAGGAGTTAACAATCCTCCTTACATTTTGTAGCATGGTCAGCCTTCCAGAGCACATGACATGATTACAGACATCTAAGAGCAAGCATGCATCGTTGTATATTCTGCATTTTCAAAGTCATGAGGAATTTCCTAGGAAAATATAATACAAAATTCTGATTCAAGGAAGGTCAAAAAGTTTATATCAATACTGAAAAAAAGGTAATATTTTCTCAACAAAATAAAAAAGGTGTCTATATTTACAAATTTTTATGGAAGTTTTATACATTCAAGGAAAATTAATTTCTGTACTATTTTAACCACTTTATCAAATGATAAATTATTAAATATAAGCCACTGACAGGGAAAGTCATATGAAGCCCTTTATTAAAAAAAAATGAACCAGGCACTGGTAGCGCATGCCTTTAATACGAGCCTTCGGGAGGCAGAGCCAGGCTGATCTCTGTGAGTTTGAGGCCAGATTGGCCTACAGAGCAAGTTCCAGGATAGGCTCAAAAGCTACACAGAGAAAACCTGTCTAGAAAAAAACAAAAAAAAAAAAGAAAGAAAGAAAGAAAGAAATGGAGACTGCTAATGAGGTGGCTCAGTGGGGTGTAGTGCTTGCTGCTAAGTCTTGCAACCTGAGTTCAATCCCAAAGTCCCACATGGTAGAAGAGAACCTGTTCCTGCAAGTTGTCCTCTGACCTCAACACATCTGCTGTGGAACACAGATACGCACACACGCACACACACAAACACAAAAAGAGAAGTAAAAACTTCCAATAAATCTCAGAGTGTTTATCTGGAAAGAAATTACATAAAAGTCTAACTTTACTATAGGAATTCAAATATTTGCATGAGAAATATTAAATGTATAATTTATAAAATATACACCTAAATATGTATAAACTATGCCTCTTAAAAACAAAAACTATAATGCTAAAAATATCTGTTGCATTTGGTGTCAATATATATAAATTTGTTTTATAAAAATGTTTATATATTTGTCATAAGAAGAATTTGGTTGAAAGAGTGCTTTGTCTATTACTGCAAAATAACATGTCATTCAATATGACTACACACTAATGTAGAGAAAAAAATTATTCTTTGTTGAACAAAAGTAGGCTATACAACAGTAAATGAATGTAGTGAGTTAAAAGAGTACATGAATTTTGGAAGGGGGAAATAAGGAAGGGGATTGGAGGAGTTAAAAAGGATAGAGCAAGGGGTGAATTTGATCAATAAATATATGCAAACTTCAAACAATAAATACAAAATTTAAATATGGGCAAATAAAAATAATTTATCAAAATCAAGAGCAAAATGTTTCAATGTGTATCATAATTTAATAGTTTTCTAGAAGATTTAGGTGATAGAATATGTAAAAAGTAAGAAATACAGTTTTTATTTTCATATCTTCTATTTAAATTTTTGAACTAGAAATTTTAAAATAATTTAATAAAACTAACAACATGAATCGATATTATAATAACTATATTGGCGTTTTAGAGTGACGTCAGGCAGCTGCTGTTTAGCTTAGAAGAGGCTGATCCCAATGTAGCCTTGTACCACTGTCCTGTCAACCACAGTGAGTCCTTTACACAATTAGAGATTTCTGTTACTTTAAAAGGATTTCATTGACTCACGTAATTGTAGCTAAATTGAAAAATACAGAAATATGAACATTTTTATTTCAATTGTACATACCAAAATAGAAGTAAGATAGTCTTTATGAAATTTATGTTGAATATAGTTGTTACAGAAAGGACACACTTTCATTCATAAACAGTAAATCTATATTAGAATTTAGAAATATGCTTCTGATACACTTCAGAGGGAATATGGACAACTGGCAAAAGCACAAAAGTGTCTGAAATGCATGAATGCTTCCATGTCTACCTCTAAATTAAAGATTCCGGGGGGAAAAATATAACTCTTTAATGAGAAAAATAAGTTAGTTTCTATTTTCCATCCTGTGCTAAAATAAGTTCTGAAGAGATTAAAGCTTAAATATAAAACTGAACATGTAGACAAAATGATCAAAACCTAATGAATGCCTACTACATCCATGATAGGAATTGCTATTAAAAGAAAAAAAAAAAAACTGCTGTCATGATTAGACTTGATGGCTGTTCAGATAGTATATTACAAATAACCAATAGTAAAACATGTAAGAATAAAACCTATTACATTAAATGCAGCAACTCAAACCAGGGGTGTTGACGCCCATGTGCAATTCCAGTATTTGGGAGGTAGAGGCAAGAGAATCAGGAGTTCAAGGCTACGTAAGGAGTTTGAGGCCAGTTTGAGCTACAGCTCCTGTATCAAAAGACAGAATAAAAACAAAACCCAAAACATTAAGGAGCAAGCAAAAAAAGGCTCTCAGATTGTTGATTGTTACAATAGACAATAAAGTTGGTGTGCATGCGGAAAAGTGGAAATGCTTATGAATCACATGGACACATAAAAAAGCCATGAATAGTTTAAAGTAACTTTAAAAAATTAGACAAAGGTTATTTTACTTTGTTCTTTTGGATCATGTATTTGCATGAGGGGGTTGTTGAAGAAATAGTTGTGAGTGGCATCCAATATGTACATATGTAAATATGTACGTGTGGGTACAAGATAACATGTGGAAAAGAAAATAAGGAAAGGAAATAGAAGGTGATATAGAAGGATAGAATGCAGGTAATGGATACAAGTCACAAAGGATATAAAGTTAATGGTTTTTCTAGTTCTGAATCTGTTATGGATTTTTTTTTCTTTTTTGGTGGTGGGTAACTGCATTGAATATATTTGATAGTGAACGTGTAAAATCTAATTGTGAAATATATTGTTTTGGGATTTTTGTTTGTTTGTTTTTTGTTTTTGTTTTTGCACAGGGAACTCACAGAGACCTTTCTCCCCCTGCTCCAACTCAAACAGGTGTTTGGGCTTAAAGGCATGTGCCTTTAGGCCCATCTTCCTTATGTTTTAATTTGCAAGTTCTCTACAGTAGAGTTTTAATTATGAAACAGAACTAGTTATGAAGTGTGGACCTTCATAACTGTTTGACCAAAGGAAAAGTTTAAGAAAAATATGAAATATCCTATCAATATCATGAAATAAAACATACTTAGTAAATATTTCTTTTTATCATAAAATGAGACTATTAAAGAATCTGTTTATTTTCTTTAAATATCTAGATTGCAGTATCACAGTATCAGGTTTATATTATTTATGACCCACATCTATACTCATCCACCTGTGTTATGATATGTTAGAAGTAAATATGTGAATTTCCCAAGGATTTTTCTCTGCACTAACATTTTAATAGTTTTGATTAATATTTTAATAATTTTGTCTTTCAAGACTTAAAATAGTTATAAAATTATTTTTTTAAAGTTATAACAGGAAATAAATAAAACTTTGAAGTTAAACTACATAATTTTTTATATATTTAGATAATTATATCAGATATAGAAGTACTAATATTAATCCACCCATTGTTTAGTAGGAGTCACACATATATATTCTAACAACATCATATAATAAAATGGAAATATTTTCTCATGTAATTAATCATTGTGTTTCAATGTAGTTTAAGAAGAAAATTCAATGAGAATATAAACATATTATAATAATCCTAGTCCATCTTTGTATCCAGTGGCTGATCATACACACATTCCTGAGGAAAATGTCATGCTCCAGATGAAGGGGAATATAATGGAATACTGATTTAAAGTGATGTTTACCACATGTCATTTGAAAAGAGACACAACACTTATGACCAGGGATGTTTAATTTTGATTTTGAATTGCAAATGTGCAAATTTTATATTCCTTTGCCTTTCAAGTTCTAATTTGGGATCTAATTATGTTTTCATTTTTTTAAAATAACAATTAAAAGGAAAATAAATTTAGATTTTAGTAGCAAAGTCTGTGTCATAAGATGGACAGGAAAAAATGAGGCCAGGAAAATAAGGTTGAGCAAATAGTGCTAAGAGCGTGTTCTCTGTGGTTTAGAATTTGCAGTAGGAATAGCTGTCATTTAATTGCTATCTGTGAGTACATCGGGATCAAAGGCATCATGGGAAGCACAGGCCGGGGCCCATCACTCCATCACCGTACACATGGTGGCAGAGTTACCATAAAGATAGGAAAACAAAGGATTCAGAGAGCCTGACTGAAGGAAGGCCAGCTAGAGGGTCATAGTGTCTCTAGGAGAGAATAATAGTAGGCAGCCTGTTAAACAGTTTGTATAAGCAGAAGAGTGATAGAATAAGTTAAATGAAGTCTAGCTGAAACTTCTTAAAGGGAATTACATTTGGACAGTCATTTCCCAGGTCTGAGCCAGTTTACTGACCTAAAAGCCACATAGAACAAACATCAGAGCCACTGGAGGAAGAACACTGCTCCCCCCCCAAATTCATATTAAATTTAACTGTCTGTTTTTCCTGAAGACATTTGTAAAAGGATCTGCCAGAACTTAGCAAGGTGACTGTGTTGAGAAATGATAAGTGATCAGACCATTGGTTATTCTTGAATATGATCTCTGATGGTAATTCCTGGAAAGCTAGGATGCAGGATCAAGGTGACTTCCAGAGTGAGGAATCAGGAGCTCATGTCCTTCTAACGGTGGGTCCCTCATCACATTACATGATTATGAGCCTAGTTAAGAACACCAGATTAAAATATCATGTGGACATCCCCATATTGGGGTGATTCAGCATGTTCAGTCTTACAGCGAAACAGTTGTTAAACCTACTACAATTAACATACTTTTTTTCTTTTCCTCCCTTCCTCATTCCCTCCCTCCTCCTTCTTTCCTTCCTTTCTTCCATTATTCCTTCCTTTCTTCTTTCCTAACAAGTATCTCATGTTCACAGACTGACCCCAAATTCATAAACAGCTACACATGACTTTGAACTTCTGATTCCCTGCCTCCACCTCTGGTGTACTGTGCTAAACCTGCCTGGTTCTGGAGATGATTGAATCGAGGGCTTTGTGGATACTAGGTGATCACTCTACCAATGGAACTCCTTTCTCAGCCCATAAAGTTATTTTATTTGTGTACTATGTCTGTATTTTGTTTGTATTTGTTAAGGACCCTGACTGCTGGTCCTTAATACTTTGCCCCTTAGTTAATAACATTCATTGTTACATATTCCTTGGGAAAAGCTAAATGTGTCATTTTACTTTACACTACGTAAGATTTATGGGACAAAAATAAGAATGAGGTAATGGATGTTTCTATAAAAGAACTTGGGTTATAATCAATAAATATAAATATCCACAAGTATGAAATCTGACATACATGCGTATCATTTATAGAGAAGGGTACAGGGTGGATAGACAACATAGATACATAGATAGCCATGTTCCACATATCAGTGTTTCAGTCACCAAAGGACTGTTTATATAAGGAATACTCTACAGCATTAAATTCCTTTCTGAAAATGAAGCTACCCTAGTTTGTCTTCACATGCACTGTCATATTTACACCATGATCCAGATTTTCATTAGGACACAGTTCTCAGCACTACATTTCTTGCTCCTTATGCATGATGTGGACACTACATTAAATTCTTGTCTATGTAAGGGAAGGTTAAGTTAACGGAAATCTTACTGACATTATGTAGATATACACTACAGAAGTATCACATCATCTTTAAATTAGTAAGTATTTAAACCACAAGCTATATCCTATATTTTGCTGAAAACTCTCATATTGGGGATACAAACATATGGGGGAGCTAGAAGCACTTTTGGTTTTTTAAAAAAAAATGAACTGAGCATCAATAGTTGATGAGACTTGGGATTTAGAGTTGTGTTTCTAACACATTTCTTTTTTATGGCTAGTACCAATAAAAGAATTATAAATATTGCTTTCTTAGGAAGGTGAATAAAAGTCTTAGCCAACGGGATATTTTAAAAATCTTAAGGTATTATTAAGTATTACTGTACATGTATGCAAACTAAATTACAGCTCAGACAGAGGCCAGAAAGATCAGATTTATTATTCAGGTTAGAAGAAATAAGCATAATACTTGCTTCTAAATCATGTACATTATTGGCATCATTATAACTAATAATAACCAGGAAAATAATGCATCCAGATTGGATATTGCATTTTTTAGTAGACAGCAAGGCTTCCACTTAATAATCATTTATATTTACAGTGAAAGAGTGCAGAGTTTTCAAACAGTATCTCATTAATCATGTCAGCCAGTTACTTGGAAAGTTATTATCCCAGTTCAATAGATAGAAAAATTACATCATGGAAAGGTCAGTTACATATTTACTTGTCCAATCTTGGCAAAGCAAGGGGAGGCAGTTTCAAATATGTGACCTCTTTTCACCCTTTGATCTAACCACTGGACCAATGTAAGACTGGTCCGTGTAGTAGGTAGCTGTCAACTTAAAACAGTCCATGGCTGACCTCTCTGCTCTTACTTCTACAGATCTATAAACACAGAAAGAAATATCAATTTTTCTTCTATCACATCAACAAAAGAGAAAAGTAGGAATTATTAATTTCAATTTCCTTTTCCTCCTATCTTTTGTAAATTGTTGTCAATTGTTGGTGCAAAAACTGCACAGATCAAACTGTTTATTAGTGACATCATCATAATCAAATTTAGGATATGAAAAGATGAATTTGAGAGTTTTAATTGAACATGAGTACATTTAACACATTTGTTAAATCAGTAAGAAAAGCAATAAATCAACTTTTTAACAGTTTTCAACACTTCAAACATGTTGCAGTAATGCTGATTTGAGAAAGAAGAGAGGAATGAGAAAATAAGACATTAAAATATTGTTCTTTTTTATTTTATTTCAATCTGATTCCTCTAATAACTTTTCATTATAAAAACAAGTAAGTAAACAAGACTGTTACTCCTTTAAGGTGAAAGTAGACAGTGAAAATGAATTGGTGGCAGTTGCCTTCCCTGAATAATGATAACTGTTGGTATTACATAAGTAATATTGACATGGTTGAGCTTTCAACTTCAAAATCCCCCTAATGAAATAATGTATAACTCTCTATACTTCTATATGCAATATGTATTTTACTGAGAATCTAAAGAAATAGCTCTCTTAAGCAAGTAGTTTATATTCATCTGATTTGAATAAAAATATTTGTCTATCCTTTAATTCAGTGAGATTTGAAGATCCCAAACATTGGAATATTATGTAGAAGTAAGCATTATAAATTTATGTAGAAGTTTTAAAGCCATAGCTACTTTCTCTTTTCATATGATTATAGGGACAAGACAATTAAAGAAAAGCAAAGTAAGAATTAATAAGATAGCCTTTATGTCTAGGGTTAATGAGTTTATCTTTGCCACTTGCCCTGACATCTGGAAAAGGAAGGAAGGAAGAAAACTGTGTCAAAGCATAAGAAATGCCACTTACAAGGTGGTAGTGAGCGGTATTTAAATTTCAGACTAATGTGGGACAGAGAAGAACAACCAAAGGACATCAAAGGTACTCCCATGACTTAGAATTCTATTCAATATTTTCCTGTAATACTTAAGGTGAAGACAAATCCCATAAACTCAGCAAGTTAGTAAAGAACTAGTTATACATATTCAAAAGAAAAATTGGCATTATTCTAATATAGGCATATATATTATGTTTCAGCAACATGTATAAGAGAGTATAAATGTTTAAGTATATACGGATCATTAAAGAGAGTATTTCAGAATTATTTTGATGCTTATATTGAAGAACATCATTTATATCCTACTAAAATATTCCCATGTATAAAATAATGCCATAAAATGAAATCACTGTATTATGTGTTGAAAAATTCATTATTTGGGGTTTGTATTCAATGATTTCCCTTTAGTCATGTTTATTTATAGTTTTTGGATAATATATGTCTAAATAGTTTTTAAATTTACAATATTTTCATAACTTTTAAAATGGTTTATCAGCTTTGCTGTTACTTTACTTCTAAATTTTATGCTGATAAATACTACAACAGGGCCAATGAGATGCCTCAGTGGGCAAAAGCACTCACACCAAGCCTGAAGACCTGGCCTGATTCCTCAGTCCTACATGATAGAAGAAGAGGACCAACTCCTGAAAATCATTATCTGGACTCCACATGTGTATCATTCCATGCACGCATATGCAATATATATATATATATATAATTTATATATATATACTATATATATATAACCATAAGTAAAAGTATTGGTAAAAATAAACATCCTAGTGCATATGATGCAATCAAACATCTTTCTTCAAAAGAATAGTCTTTCAACTGTAGAATTTATTTAGATTTTATTTCTGTATCGTGAAACATTATTTTTAAACTTTTAGCAGGGTTTTAAGGGTGAATTGAGTTCTATGTAGGAACTACTCATTTGAAAACCAATGATTTTGATACCATAGAAAATACTGTGATTTTTATCAACCTTCCTCAACCCCTCCTTAATATTTCAATGGCTTATGGAGAGCATGAGAAAAATAGCCTCATAATTTCTCTCCCTTTTAAGAATATTGAGATTTTATTAAACTGACTGGATGAATTATGACTTTTCTAGTACTGTAGAAAGCAATTTTAATTTTTAAAAGGTATTCAACATCACTTCACATATTTCCCTAACCAAAAGAAATACTAATGTCCCATAATCCCCAGTGCTTGGTAACACCCAAGGTGCCACACTATCCTTGATTTACTGAATCACAGAACTCCAGAGACATGAGCAGTCAGATGAGTCACCAATGCTGATGTTGCCAAACAACCTCTAAAGCCCAGTGTTGTCTATGAAGGCAAATTTGAGGATAGAGATGATGTGCTTCATCCAATATAGAAAAAAAAATCAGCACAAAGAAAAATAATGGAATTATGTAAGTTAGTGTATTAAATGAAATCTATATATTCTTAAGTCCTTAGACTCCTCAGCTTGGATTCTCAGAGCACAACTCATGCTTCAAACCATGTCTTCAGATGCTGTTTCCAGCGAATTCTAGAAAAGAACTGAACCATTTTAGTCAGTTAAAAAAAAAATCTTTCCTGAAATTGTCATGTCAGATCTTGTTGGCAGCTGTCACTCCTCACAAGTACCAGTTTCAAATTCTAATGAAAACACCATTCACAAAGAGATTTTAATTGGATCAAGTCAGACAATCGATATTTTTAAAAGGCATCATACTTTTAAGTGCTTTCAAAATAAGTAGCTACTTGGCAGAATGTAAGATACAAGCACAGGTATATATACCTGGATGTTTGGATGCTCATCATGCCAATGTGCGGCATATATATTTTCTCCCAAATGGGAGGATTGTATGACCACTCACCTGAGCAGCCAATTTTTAATAATTCAGTGTGCTCTTTCTTATTCCTTTTCTAATAGCCAAAGGAATAAAAATAGCTCGGTTTCTCCTGTATGTCTCATCTTTCTGGACTTAATTCTATACATGACTGCAGAGATTTTACAAAATTTATTGGATTGAAGATTGCTTTGACTTGGGAAATCCTATGATAGTGGAATACAATATGAGTGATAGATCAAAGAAAAAGAATTAGTAAATTCCTTATCACAATAAAATGCCAATTTATCATAGAGATTCAAATTTGACTTCATTAAATGCTTTTATAAAAATAGATTATGTGATTACTTAAAAACAATATTTCTAACAAACCTTAGTAATTCTAACACCATATTATTTTCATTGATATTGAAAATAGTCATTAACTCTAATGTAACATATATTTCCCATTTTTCTCCTGTATCACCTGTATAAAAATGTGTATATATTTATAAAATGTGTATATATTTATAAAAAGACATATAAATACACTGATGCATGCATGTACAATTCTTATATAAACACACATATACACAAATATTCTGCATATGAGTGCACAATATATGGCTTCAATTATAATAGTTCACCCTGACATAATTTAATTCATCAAAATAAGAGTTGTATATTCTATAACTATTTCAGTGAGTGGTTAATGAGATAATGACACTGGCCCAGTTCACCCAAGAACCCTCTCTCAATATGTATTAAAAACGCCCTGTTCTTGGAAATCAATTTAGCAACCTAAAAAAAGCCAACTTCTAAAGTACCAAAAGGAGATAACATTACTTCTTAAGTCAATAGCTTGCACTTGACCTAATACAATCAATTATGTCTATACAAATTGTTAGCTGCAGTCTATACCATCTTGCTGCACAGTCATGAAAGACAAGAATAAACTTTCTATGTTGTATACTTATTTCAAAATGTGTAATTAAAATACCAAAAATGTGGAAAATATACAGTTAAGTTGTCATACATACTGACATTTTCCTTAATGGTAGCACCGTTAGCCTTATGGGATAGATGCTTCAAGATAAACTTCGAGGACTTCACATTTTAAGCACCTTGCATGAAGAATCTTGGAGACTTTTTTTTCATTGTCTTTCATGCTTCAACAATGGCACTACTTTAAAATGTGAAAGACAAACTAGAAATTATTTCCATTTTCCTTCATTCACATAGGCTAATTTTGTAAATGTCATTATTTCTATTAGATGAGAAAGCAAACCTTAGAAGAACCATATATTGGAAGGTTTGTTCTTTACAATACCTAGGAGTGAAATGGTATAAAGAATGATGCATATGCAGTCATCATCTCTGTGATATGATTAATGAGAAGAAGTTGCATAAGAATTCACAAGCTAGTTTGGAAAGCAAGGACTGAAGGTGCCTCTGGTTTTAGTAACATCTTCCTAAGTTTTAGGTGAATGTCATCAGCTTTGAGTTCATTTTGTTTAGTCCTTCTGAAGACAGGCAAATTAGATGACTGTTCAATCAAGCACACTGATTTACTCAAGATGGTGACAGATATGTGTAAGCTTCTCATACTTATTCCATTAATCATATTAATCACTCACATCTATCTACTGAATTCTTCTTTTATAGTTGTATGAAGTTTTTACTGCCTATGCAATTAAAATATTGTCTCCCAATTTATTAGTCTGATATTTGCATATGAATTGTCCAAAACTGCCCCTTGGAAAACACACAGGGAAACATATTGAAGATGATATTTTCTGAGTGGCTGCTCACAGTTCCCATATTAGTGAGGGCATAACAGTTTCATGTTACTATTAACCAGACTAACTGGGTATTTCAGCAATGTATAGTTTATGACAACTGAATGTATCACAGTTTAGTTGAATGAATCTTCCACTGATTACCTTCTTTTTCAAGGCATTGTCTTAGAAATTTCACAATCACTGCAATGTGTTCTAGTGGAATCCTTACTGCTTTGATAGTTTCTTTTATGTTTTTTTTTTAAATCACAAAATGGTACTATAAACATACAAATAATTGTTCGAAGTCTATATGATGAATTATGTAAACAATGCCAGACTCAAGACAGAATACAGTAACTGCTAAAATATCAATTTGGGAAAATAGTTGCCTCATTTCCTGGCTGTTTCATAGAGTACCTTTCTTTAAAGGACATTCTCTTAACAGCAGAACGTTTTGTGACAAAGAGGAGATGCTGAGGACCTCTCTAATTGTCATTTCCTAATTTAAAAAAAACATCTATCTATTACTAATATCTAAATATACTATCCAAAATAGGAGTGATGTCTACATTATTGAGATATACTTAAGTTTCTGAATGAAGATGCTTTTTAAAGTTTAACTTTCTTAAGTTTTTTTCCTTGGCCCATTGAAGGCAATGTTGGGAAAGATATTATAGCCAACTATCTTCCAAGTTCCAGGACAAAGAGTTTTCACCCCCAGTAGCTGCTACTTGACTCAACAGTATCATTACAATGTTTTATATGCTACTTGCCTACCGATGTTTCAATAATCAATTCTGCCAGTTCACTTTCATAGCTACACAGTCCTCTGCTCAGCAAATATGGTATACTGTGTTTTCAATTACATTTTTATGAGATAAAAGTTCTTTTATTTCACATCACAGTAGAGTCCAGGCATTTTGAAAGAAAATATCTGTAATTTCACATCTCTGGAAAAAATTTTAGGACACCTGTTTTCTAGCCCTTCTTTAAAATCTTTCTTCTTTCTTGGTGAATTTTGACTCACCATTCTAATCCAGAGAAAATAAATGAATAGACATGGGTTTTTAATTAGCTTTCATGGTACCAACCTTTCAAGGAATCAGAGATATGACAAATACCTAGAATAAAATAAGATGAAATTGCATTCTGAACATTCACCTCTAATGCACCAATATGGGCTTGCAAGAAAAACATCAAGCCTTGTTAGACTTTCATAGAAAGCTTTTATTCTCTTTAAGTTTTAAGGGCATTTGCTTATACAGGTTTCTTTGGGGGATTTATTGTTTGGGATTATGTCTTTTATTTTCAGTGGTACACAAACAAGAAAAAAAAAGAGAAAGAGAAAACAAACTCAGCAAAGAACAATTAAAAGAGTCCAAACTCTACTAAGTTTGAGATTATTTCAAATTCACCACAGCATCTGAAAACACTCATTAAAGTCTGCATTTAGGTCTGTGGAAAACTTGGTATGTGTTACCAAACAACAAATTATGTTTCCTAACTGATATAAGTAGCTTTAGAAAGAGCACCATCTTTAAACACTCATTAAAACTCACTTTTGAAAGTAGGTAATATCATATACTAAAAGAGCAAATTGCCAGAACCAATTTCAATTCGCTAAAATATTCTGGCAACAAAACCTGGTAGTTGGATGTTACACAGTATGATTTTACCAAGGAAAGACCAACATACAGAAGATATAATTCAAGTACAAAATGGAAGTGGGAGATCACTGTTCTATGCATGTAAAGTGTTCTGATAAGTGATCTCTTAAATTAAATACTCAGGAACTGGACCAAACTTATTTTCATATAAATGAACAAAATCCAACATGAAATCCAGACACGCCTTTGAGGATTCTATGCAAATGAGGAAGACTCTAGCAAAAGTTACACCTTTTATTCATAAATATTTGCGTCACTTAGTTTTGAGTCAGATTGACAAGAGTTCATGTCATTTCTTTTGAGGACGATAGCAAAGGTGACAAGCATACTCTGTGATGCCCATCATTATGTTACTGCCAAGTCATCCACTAGAAGTTGGCCTTCTGTTAGTTACCAGAGGAGCAGGCAAAATATGGAAAGTCAGTTTCCTTCCCATAAAACACAAATAGCCAGCACTTAAGGAACCTTTGGAAAGTAATCCGTGTCCCAGTAATAAAAATAAAAGGAAAGTAATGACAACAGAAAGAAAGCATCCTTAGAAGATTAATATCATTCTATGCAGTTCTACAGCAGGCCTTGGATATTCTCTATGCTGGCTTAACATTGAAAGACACACATGTGGCATGGCTGTGACTTCCTGGTTGCATGCTTTAATTCAAACTAAAAGTTAACAGCGAAAAAAGTCAAACCTTGGGTCAAATGCTCTTTGGTTTAAATCTTTACTATCTCCTATCATTTTGGTTTCCTTACTTGGATTTTAAATTAAGCTGGCCCTTCCATCTTCACCCCATTATAAAAGTCAATCACCAAGAACCAGACATAAATTTCAGAATGGTTTTGTTTGTAAGAATTCATGTTTCTAAGTCCAACTCCTTTATACAAACTGTTTTAGAAAAAAATGATAGGAAAAAAAAAAACAGGTGTTTTAACATAGTATTTTATTACAACTTAATCCCATCCTTGAATGATTTTCTTTCAAGTTTCAACCATTTTTTTTAAAGTAGTCAGTTTCCTGGTGGTTGCAATTTAATTAAGTAACCTTTCACACTGAGCAAAACCCCAAAGCAAAAGGGTCGTTAATCTTTCTAGTGATTAGACACACCGCTAGAGCCTCAAACATTTACCTCTCCTTCCCCGCAGTAGAAATGGTTTTAGGAGGATCACGGTTCATACCTCACACTCCCTGGAGCCAGAGATGGTATATGTGCAGGGACCAGATCCATTAACCGATATATCCATGGTCTCAGAGTTCGTCGGCTTGTAGTCCACGTAGTATTCCTGTAAAGGGGAATTCATTTGTCTCTCTGACTCTCTTGCCTTTTTCCGCCGCCTCTTCATAAGCGAGTGCTGTTGAAGTTGTTTCATACTGGCTGGGTACCTTTTCCAAGACACATAGATCACCAGGAGAATCATGGCTACCGAGAGGAACAGAGCCACACTCCCTGCGATGATTTTGTGAAATGACACGTGCTCGTACTCATGATCCGTCCCTGGAATCTGAAAGCCCGGGGATGGACTCGCTGACTCCAGGGTGGCTGGGATGGCATCAGGTTTGAAGATGGTAGGTTTGGGGATGAACGGGGGCTTCTGAGGAGTTTGAGGCGCCAGGTGTGATCTTTCTGTGTTGACCACCTGGACCTCAGAGCAGATGTTGTAAGTCTCCACAGCATCGCTGACCTTCTCGCCCTGTATGTGCTTAGGCCCTGCGCATATCATGGTACTTTCTTTATTCCCTTTGAAATTCTTCAGCCAGTAGAACAGAGGACAGATGCTCCGACTGCATTCCCACATGTTTCCAGACAAGGTGATGGATATTAAGGATATCCATGCATTCACGGTCTCCTGGGAAACATTGGTGAGCTTGTTGGAATCCAAATTCAATTTTTGCAAATTGGGGAGGCATTTAAATGTGCCAGGCTCGATCGCTTGGATGTCATTCCCTGATAGATCCAAGGTGTGCAAGGAACTCCAGGTCCATGTTAGGCCTTGGCTCACAGAGCGGATCCGGTTCCACTGCAGGTAAATGGATCGCAGGTTGAAGAGACGAGGAAAATGTGCAAAGTTGATCTTTGAAAACTGATTGTGCTCCAGATGGAGCTCCTTCAACTTCAGAAGACCAGCAAATGCATTTCGGGATAAGCTTCTGAGACGATTGTAACCCAAATCCAGAAAGTCAAGGTTCCGGCAGTCTTGAAAAACCCTTATGGGCACGGTCTTTAGGGAATTAGACCGCAAGTGCAAAATGATGAGTTTCCGGAGGCCTTTAAACTGCTCAGATTGCAAGGTCTGAAGTTTGTTGTAGGAGAGATCCAGGTTGCGGAGATTGGGGACTGGGTGAAATGTTTTATTGTGCAGATATGTAATTTTGTTGGAGCTTAGAATTAATTCTTTCAGTCTGCGGATCCCTTGAAAGGCATCTTCATCCACTGAGCTAATGTAATTATGGTCAAGATAAAGCCATATAAGCTGGTTAAGGCCGGCAAACTGATTGGATTTGAGTTTCTGAATGCTGTTGAACCTTAAGGATAAACCTTGTGACCCTCCAGAAATGTTCTCAGGGATGTCTGCAAAGGCGTGAGACTCACAGTACACAATCTTGCCATCGCATCTGCAATTCTTCGGGCAAGCTCTCTGAGCCCCCGTCAGCATAACCAGCAGCAGGGTGGGAAATAGCACCAGAAACACACTCATGCCTTTCAGCTGCGTGATTAGACGGAAACCTACAATGGCAAAGAGAACACAGATGCACACTGTCAAAGAGTCACAGCACAGCACTACTGGCACATCGGGATCAGGAGGGTCCGGTCTAGTGTAAGAATGAGATAGTTCATTTAAGAATACATTTCAACACTTAAATCTTTTTTTCCTCTAGAGAGCTCTATGCTTGCTGTTTAGATTCTTTCTTCCTTCATCTTCATAATATCACAGAGTTGTAGAACTGTAAAAAACCTCTCTGAGTTTCAAGAGTTCTACTCCATCTCAACCCTGAAAAATCCAGGGCATTTCTTGTTCCTGAATGCTGCTGACATTTGAATAACAATAACGTTTGGCTGTCACTGTATTGACCCATAGGACTACATTACATCTTTCAGTAAGGTCAGAAACATGACTTAGGAAACCTGGTTCTTGTACCTCTTTCCTAGTTGAGCAAATAGGCTGTGATTTAGCAAAAGAGCTTCCGGGATGCTGTCAAAGTAATCCAAGTTTGCTTTGCCTGAATTACCTACTGACTGCATGCAAGGGTTGCAATTTCTGAGACCTGAAAAATGGCATAGGAGTATGCACAGACAGCCCACAAAACATGGTTCATAACAGTGTGAGGTCCCCTCAGTTGGTTAATAAACATACATTATTGCATACCTTGGCCCCATGCCCAGAGATACACGAGCTAAGATACGTGATCACCCATACCACAGCCACCCCCAGCTCTAGCTAAGACGTCAAATTCTCATTCAAAATGTGCAGAATATAAACTAATCATGTTATTAGACAGATTGCATGGGTTTTTCCCCTATATAATTGCCCTTGCAAATTTGAGAAATAAGCAAGGGAGACCACTATCTTCGCCCTAAGCATCCTGACCAGCTCAAGTCTCTCACTGACTGTTTTTTCATCTCTCCCCTGACTCCATTAACTTCAGAAAGCCTGCAAAGTTGCAATCTATTAGCATTTATGCCGCATTTTCAAGTCATTGCATGCGATGGGACTCCTCTCCACCTTCAACAGTAGGTATATTATTTCTTAATGGGGAAGAGACAGACAGACAGACAGACAGAGAGAGGGGGGCTACTGCAGGCTGCAATTTCTTTTCGTCTTTGGTAGTCATCTTTTAACCAAGAGTCAATCAGCCAATATCCTAGTCTAAAAATTCTCCCTCTCTAGAAGAGTTGTCTTTTTTTTTCTTTTTCCTCTTCTTCGTTTATTTATTTACTTATTTATTTAAAATTGACTTGATCTTGCACTCCATATCCTAGTCAGCTACAGACTCATTGAAATACAACCCAGCTCTCTCAGACAGGAGAAAGAGGGAGGGGGGAAAAAAAGAAGCCAGTCACACTGGAAAAAATAAAACTGGCAAATGACTACTGGAAATTTGGAAGCTGTATTCAGGATGCAGCTTCCAAGATCAAACAAGCCTCCGGGGCCACCTCTGATAAAGTAGGGACCCCACCCCTGAACACACACACAGCCAAGTGTTAGCAGTCGTCCTGACAGCAACCTGAACACAAGCGTGGCTCATATTATCAGGGAACAGAAGCAAACACGGTATTTATTTCATGCTCCATTCCCAAGCTGTGGGTACGCAGACGCTAGAGACAGTCTTAAAGCTATCCCTCCAGAGTGTGTTTAAGTCCGCGTTATGCATTTATGGATTAAAAAAAAAAAAAACTGCCAAAAGAAAAGGATCTAAAAATATAATAGCAACTAGTGAGACAACTGGTAAAGTGGAGGTTGCTGCTTTGTGCCTGTTTCCTGGTCTTTTAGCAGCAAATTCCCAGTTGAGGATGAGGGGTTAGGATCAGCTTTGCTAAGACGAAAACAACAAAAGTTCGCTTACCCATCCTTTGTCATCCAAAAAACGTCTGCCCCCCTCTCTCAGCTTTCTTCTTATTTGGTCTCTCCTGGAGAAATCACCACCACCTTCATGACACAGTGCAGCTGTCATTCAAAGCATTCTCAGCCCGCATGTGAGCCAGTAGCCCCATGTAAACTTCCCCGGAGAGGACAGGCAGGCAGACACACACACAAAAATAATATAGATATACATATACTTAAAAAAAATCAGCAGGGGTGGGATGAAGGGGCAGGAAAGAGGAAGCCGCTCGGGTGCGGGGGTCGGAGGGGGGAGGGCCTCTAGGCTCTGAGGACCATTGTATAATTCACTAGGGACACATTAGCAGTAAATTGGCAATCTGTGAAAAGAGCTACAGCCCATCTTGGAGGTAACCAACTTCTCTGTGGAAAAAGAGAGAGAGAAAGAGAGAAAGAAAGACACGGGAGAAGGGGGAAAAAGAAAAGAAAAGAAAAAAAAAAGAAGAAAGAAAGAAAATCCTCAGAATACCTGGCATTCCTTATTGTGCTGGCTTTTGCCATTCCCAGATAAAGCAATTCATCCTCAGGATTTTTCAGTTGTTGAAGCAAGCAGGCCGCCTGTGCTGTGTGAGACCCCAGTTTAAAAGCTATGCGGGCTAGGTTTATCCATTTAGCTGGTCAGGTTGAAAGTGTTTTGTAGCTGTGCTGAGAGGCAGCCCTTGTCTAATTCAGAAGGCTTTCCGGAGACTGATGGTGCTCAGAGCTGGTTGGTGCTAATGCTGGAGTTTGTGATACACTGAGTGCCCTCCGCTGGAGAAAACAGATTGCACATTAAAGACGGGAACAAGTGAGCTTGTCAGGGCTGTGCAGCCTTCTCTGCTCAGAAAGGGAAATTAAAGGCACAGGATCACTTTTCCCCTCTCTCTCTCCAATAATATAAATTGTGAAAGGTTCGTGTTAGGGTTTATGCTTCACAG
Organism: Peromyscus nudipes; assembly: GCA_902168325.1. NCBI lineage: Eukaryota > Metazoa > Chordata > Mammalia > Rodentia > Cricetidae > Peromyscus > Peromyscus nudipes. The sequence goes on along the minus strand of CABHPH010147179.1, from coordinate 12,949 downwards.
CTGCAGCAGATGTTAGGGACTTTCTTGCTCTCTCTCTCTCTCTCCCAAAGTCTGTGATTAGTAGGTTTTGAAAGTTGTTATGGCCTGAAATGGTTTTCTGTGTGTCACAGATGATATTCTCTTTTCAATGACATGAATAGTTCCTTTTGTATTTATGATTGTTGTTGGTTTGCCTTTATTTATATTTTTTAAGATAGTGACATAAGGAAGATCTACCCAGGAGAGGGCACAACACAGTTGATTTTTTAAAAGTACTTAATTGTGTGAATTTTAAGTACTTAATTGTGTGAATTTTAAGTCTAATCCCTCCATTCTCAGCCTTTGTCAATAACATCTATTCTGTCTTCAATTTTGTACATTTATCAAGTGATTTATAATATGATTTTGTAAAAGTTCATATATTTAGACTTAATACTTTGTCAGATATACTATTTTACCAAGTGTCTGGGTACCCAAGACTGAACTTAGACAAGAGCTGAATTAAGGCTTTTCAGCTTTATTGCTGTCAATTTGGGGATGAACTTTTTCTTATGCAAATTATCTACTGTGTTGTGCAATCCATCCTGAAAGAAAGGAGCACTCCAGTCCTATGTGATCATGGCACATCTCTAAAATTTGCAGGCTATCCTAAAATTAGGACTGACAAAATCATAAAATATTAGAGGTGAGTAATTTTTAAAAACCTATACACTTTTTTTGTAAACTTCTATGGAATGCTTAAAAATGATAATAATACTTTACCTCCACTTAAAGAACTATTTTATGTGTATGGGTATTTTGCCTGCATGTATGTCTCTGTATCATGTGTGTGCTTGGTGCCTACAAAAGCCAGAAGAGGGCGTGAGATCCACTGGAACTGGAGCTATGGAAAGTCAAGTCTCCCTGTAGGTAATGGGAATGGAACCTGGATCCTCTCCAAGAGGAGTACATGGTCTTAACCACTGAGCCACCTCTCTGGCCCCATATGTCCATTGTTGTGTTCTCCAATTTTACTTATTTCATAATTACTTGACAGATAATAATCCAAGAATATCTAGGATATCCCAAGAAAATAAATGCAGTGTAATGCAGAGAGAGTCATCTAGGTAGGACTGCACATCTAATTTAGCAGCTTTGAGAAATTCAAAGGGATTTTATATAAATATCTACAACTGGTGTCCATACTGGCAAAAGGATGGTTTTAGAAATACTTTGGTTTTATGATAGATAATCAAATAGAATTTATTAAAATAGAATAAAGAGATGAATAACACCCATAATTTGACTCAGATTTATGAGCAGAAGGTATCATACACTTATCTAATTACTAAGATTTCTCCAAAAACAAAAAAGAGATCTTCTGTCCCCTACATACATCCCTCCCATTAACTGATACCTGAGTTTCTATTTTAGAAATATGTGCTTTTAGCTTAAAACTTAA
>CABHPH010147178.1:0-10698 GCA_902168325.1 Peromyscus nudipes | reverse complement strand
ATCACACCAATAAAAGGTGGATGAATTCACTCAGAACAACAACGTACAGCTAAAGAGTAAGCTGTGGTGCATACACAACATGGAGTACTGCTCAGTAGAGAAAAACAATGACAGCATGAGGTTTGCAGGCAAATGGATGGAACTAGAAAAATCATCCTGAGTGAGGTAACCCAGACTCAGAAGGACAAACATGGTATGTACTCCTCATAAGTGGATACTAGATGTAAGGCAAAGGATAACCAGACTATAACCCACAGCTCCAGGGAGGCTAGCTAAAAAGGAGGACCCTAAGAGGGACACACAGATAGCCCAGTGAAGGGGAAATAGATGAGATCTACATGAGCAAACTGGGAGTGAGCAGGGGTAATGGAGGGCAAAGAATGGGGGATGAGTACATAAAGAAATGGGAGGTTCGAGCTGGAACAGGGACAGAGTGGGAGAGCAAGGAAAGAGATACCATGATAAATGATGACATCATAGGAATAGGGAAAGGCAAGGTGCTAGGGAAGTTCCCAGGAATCAAGAAGAAATACCCCACCTTGGAATAATGGCAATGGTCAAGAGGATGCCTCAACTGGTCTACTCCGGTGACCAGATTAGTGAATACCCTGTCATCATAGAGCCTTCATCCAGCGACTGATGAAAGTGGATGCAGAGATCCACAGCCAGGTGCCAGGCCTAGCTCAGGGAATCCAATCAATGACAGAGAGGAAGGATTCTATGAGCAAGGGACATCGAGATCATCATAGGAAAACATACACAGACAGCCAGCTAAACTAATGGAAATGCATGAACTAATAACTGTGGAGCCCCCATAGGATTGGACTAGGCCCTCTGGATACACAAAACAGTTGTTTAGAGCTTGAACTGTTTGGGGGTCCCCCAAGTAGGGGGACCGGGATCCATCCCTGGTTCATGGGCGGGCTTTTTGGAGCCTAGGGTCTAGGGTGTGACATCTTGTGCAGCCTTGGGGGAGGCTTGGACCTGCGTCAGCTGAGTGTGCCAGGCTCTGCTGACTGCCCATGGGAGACCTTGACTTGGGGGAGGTGGGAATTGTTGGTGGGTTGGGGGAAAACTGGGGGGCCAGAAGAAGGGGGGATATGTGGCTGGTATGTAAAGTAAATAGAAAATTTCTTAAAAATAAAAAAGAAAAAGAAACAAAACAAATAAACAAAAAGAAGCTGTAACGATACACCTCATTTAGTAAAGAACACACATACACACACACACTCATGTATATTGTGTTGGGAGCTGGAGTCAGTGCCATGTAATTCTGATTATATTTTCCACAAATTGAACCACTGTAGAAAAATTCATACTCATCATAATCAAAATACCACTAAATTATGTACATCAGGGAACAAAAACACCAAAATAATCAACCCCCAAATATATGTTGAAAGACAAAGGCAATAGTTTCAATAATATTGATAAACATTTGAGTATAACAAAGTTTCTGTTCATCAACTGTAATACTTGATAATTTTGGCCAATGTAGGACTAGCAGCAGTATGTCACCAAAATATTGAAATATTTTAACTTGTAAGTTTTGAAAGGAAGGGGGACTAATTTTCCACAGCATTTTCAGATAATTCCATAGTTTTAGAGCAGAGTAAAATCACAAGATAAAACATATTGCATTTTAAAATCTCTCTCTATATATAATTTTTAGGAACTGCCAAAATCAAGTCTGTCTCACTATTTTATATTAATAAATATCATGAGTCAAAATGGTATTCTAAGTAAATCTGTTCTTGTTGAAACAAGGTCATATACAACTTAAGCTGGGCTCCAAGTTCTAATTATTTAAAAAAATAATGAAAAAAAACCAAACAAACAATAAAAACTTCTCAGGGGCTGAGAAGACAGCACTCAGTCATTAAGAGAACTGGTTGGTCTTAGAAAGGACCTGGGTTTAGTTACCAGCACCCATATGGCACCTTAAAACTATCCACAACTCTAGTTCCAGAAATCCAATTCCCTTCTCTGGACTCTTCAGGTACCAGGCACACACATGATGCATGTACATAAATGCAGGCAAAATTATCATACATATAAAATAAAAATAAATTTTAAAATGATAGGTAATCAATGCAAATTTTGAGATTCTTGAAAAAATAAAAGACATCAAGCTCATATCATAAATCCCTTCCTTCCAAAGGTGCTGATCTACTAATAGAGAAGAAGTAACGCTGATGGCCACGACAGTGGCATTCACTCTGTGGTAGTCATTGACCTTTATGTGCAGTTTATGTACTGTGTTTGGTCTTTACAACAACTCATTGAAATTACTTAATTTTATAGATCAGGAAACCGAATCTAACAGCATTTAATTAGGGTTGGATCCTGGACAGGAAATCATCCTCCCTGCTTCCTAAACCTGCCCTGTAACTACAAGCTGAGCTGTATTAGCTGAGATTGCCTTCCAGAAAGGGACAGGAAGAGATTACTTTTTCACATAAGAAAAGTCTGAGACATATCCCTAGAAATTTAATAGAACACCTGGAATTACAAAAGTACAACTAAATTGAAGACAAAACCAAATGAGAAGCAGAAGAGTGGGAATTGCATCAGGGAGGAAATGACATTTCTGGATTTCCTCCCTCATACACTGACAAGAAGAGATAAGATGGGCCGTGTGTTCTCCCTCACACTAAGAGTCATTGCCACTAAGACTCCTGACTACCAAAAAGTCTTTTTTTCTGAGAAAAATCACCAGTAGCCTTAGTGAGGAGTGTAGGTGAGCAGGCCTAAGAATGGGGCATTTTATGGATAAAGCTAATTGACCTTGGCTCAGAGAAAAAGCAATAGAAATCCTGCCTGCCATGAGACTGATGTCATGCAGACAGCGCATCTTTTCTGAAGGTGGAATAACTGCAACTGAAGATCTATCACATGCATCTGAAGTGAAATATGGTCAACTTAAACTCAATCTTAGTATAACAGTAAAACACAATTTATTGCTTAAATTAACCTTTGCTATTTGTCCCTCAACATATATTTCCTCTTGTGGACCTGAACACTGATTAATGTGAAGGAGTAGGGAATGGAGACTGTTAACCTATTTTCACTTTGGACTATGGTATTGCAAAATTACGAATTAGGTAAGTCTCAGAATATGAGAATATTAACTGGGATCGTGAGTTGAAATATTACCTCCAGAAGCCATAGTCAGTCCTGATGTTTGGAAAAAGTACTGGGAAAATTATTATTGCTTTTCCAGTAGAAGTTAAGCTACAACTATGTAATTCCTAGAACTGTTGGCAACCATCCAGGAACCAGGGAAAAGCAGAAGCAGCCAAAGAGGAAACCAGTTGTCCCAAGGATCCCTAAATGCACTGAGTGCTATCTCCTTAAGAATTCTCCGTGGGGCCAGCCAACTCTGTGTGTGTGTGTGTGTGTGTGTGTCTTATTTTTACAATGGGCTACATATTAATATTAACACTTAATACAGAGCTTATATAAAACCTAATGCTATCAATGAATGTTTATCCTGTTTTCAGACCCTTCTACTTGTAAGCCATTCTTTAAGGATTTCTATTCTTCTCCCCTCCCTGCCCTCCCCTCTCCTCTTCCCTTTCTTCCCCTCCCACCTCCACCCCTCTTCTTCTCCTTTCATTTATCTATCAGTTATTTCTTTTGTTAATTCATCATATTCATTTTTTACTTTATTTCATTGTGGCTTTATTTTGTGTGGTGTAGAGGTCACAAAGAATTCATTTATGGTCATGAATGAGATAAACATGCACATTATCTGAGCTCACTGATGCAAGAGTTCCATGGGGAAAAATCAAGGCAGTTTTAATAACTAGAACTAGGAATAAGCTGATATTACTGACATTGTTATGGACTTTAAGAGTCATAGTTACATTTTAAGTATATAGGAAAGACATTTCAGGCAAAGAAAGTGGCAAGAAACAATGACATTGAACAGGCAAATTGTGATCTGTTAAAAAACAAACAAAGATTTCACTTTGGCTAACCACTTTGGTTAAAATATTATGTTAAACTAAAAAGTCTGTGCTGTGGATATCTGTATGCTGTGAATGTGTTGTTCTGATTGGTTAAGAAATAAAGTGCTGATTGGCCAGTAGCCAGGCAGGAAGTATAGGCGGGACAAAGAGAAAGGAGAATTCTGGGAACAGGAGGGCTGAGTCAGGAGACACTGCCAGCCGCCATGCGATAAGAAGCAAGATGTGAAGGCAGAGCTGGGAAAAGGTACTAAGCCATGTAGCTAAACATAAATAAGAATTATGGGTTAATTTAAGTGTAAGATCTAGCTAGAAAGAAGCCTGAGCCATTAGGCCAAACAGTTTTAATTAATATAAGCATCTGTGTGTTTATTTGGGTCTGAACAGCTGTGAGCCCAGGCAGGACTGGAGAAAACTCCAGCTCCAAGTCTGCATTATAAACCACCCATTAAAGACTGGTTTACCCTCTCCATCTCTGGTAGCTGTCCATGAATAAAATCTAAAGGGAAAAAAAGACAAAAGAAAGAAAAAGAGAAAGGAAGCATGCCTACTGCCTAAAAGTCCTTTGCCTTGGAAACAATTTTGCAATGGGGGCAGATTATCATTCCTTTATTCCACAATGGGAAAATTTTGGAGGAGCCCAACTTTGAACTCTCAGAATAGTGGTTACCTGATTTCTCGGCCAGAAAGTTCTACTTTGTGCATTCAACTCATAAGAAATGACAGCAGGAACCACCAAGTCATCATGATGGCCATGGGGAGAGTTAGGAGGTTTGGAAGTAATTTAAAGTTAACTCACAGGAAGCAGCTTAACATGAGATGTAACTAAAACAGTATTATTAGAACCACCTCAGATGTCATCATTAGAAATACTTTTTGGCTATGTCTAAAGATGGGACCCTTTAAAAAGTGAAATTTTCTAAAAGGGAAAAAGTGAAATTTTCCCACTTCAATGTTAATAATTCTATTGAAATTGTTTGTGTCCCAGTCTTGATTATATAGCCATTTCTGGGTAAGACTGACTACTTCACCACAGACCTCTTGGTATTCTGATACTTATGGTCTTTCTGCTTCCTCTTTCCTAAATTTCCCTGAGCCATAGATACAGGAGCTGTGACATAGATCTATCTACAGGGGCTGGGCTCCCCAAGACATTGTTCATGCATTTTGTGTAAACTTGAGAGTGGTGGGTATGGGGGCATTGAAGAGAGATAAATATGGGGAAAGTAATATAATTGTATTTCAATTAAAACCATTTAAAAAAATGAAGGAATTTGTGTTTATTTGTTTTATGATGTCTCCCAATGGGTTGGAGCCTACCAATTAGTTTAACCTGGCTTTCCAGCCAGCCTACATCCTCAATCCTAAAAGAACTGGGGTTACAGATGGAATCTGTGCTTCATCATAAGGCAAGACAGAAATTTATCTGTTGAGCTAACCTCCAAACTGTGAGGTGGAATCTAAAGGCTGTCTGGGGATTATGCTTGCCTTGTGATGAACACAGAACATTATTGCTATGGCCCTTATAATTGCCAATTGTCACAAAGTAAAATGATATTCCTATGAATATGACTTAAAAGTTAATTTCCTTCTTAAAGCACAAATATGGAATGCTCTGTCATTGCTGATAGTTTTATATGATAGCATTGTTCTAACAAATACTTTGAAAAGTACATAACTCATTTTGGTGGTGATACCTATGTTTTAGATATATCTGTTGTCTTGATGTTTATCATTCTCCTGTACTATTGGGTTCTCTCTCTCTCTCTCTCTCTCTCTCTCTCTCTCTCTCTCTTTCGTGTGTGTCCTCTGTGTAAGGACTGAAACAGTTTAATTTGTCGTTCTTTCTTAAGAACAGATGTTAAGTACTTTTAGGTTTTTAGCATCTCATTTCCACCAATTCAAATTTCCTTAAACATAAAAAGCAAAGGGGCAGCATAAAAAAGTTATCCCTGGAAATTTCAGAATGGAAGTCTAATAGAGCCACAGTAATCATTATCATTATTTCAATGCCATAAATTATACATAGTTGACAACAACCACTTTTGGACTTGTTTCTTTTTCAAAAATGATAGATTACAGCTATAAAAATAATGGGCTGTATAAAATTGAAATATGATTATTGTTGCTTGTTAAACAAATTTAAAACATTGATAGCTAGCACAAATTTTGTTATAAGTGCTTGGCATAATGACAGCCCCATAATGGACACTCAACAAATGTTGAATGAATTGAATTAACATGGTAATAAAGTGAAATAAATGGTTGAATGATTATCATTTTGTCTGCACTTGGCATGCCTGACAATCAAGCCTTAGAGTTCAAATTCATATTCCAACTGCAGTTAGAGGTATTTAGGAAGATGACATCTTGGATGGGTTTGAAATCACAGTAAAGGGGGTACTTTGAGACAGGAACTTTATCAATAAAATTAAAAAATAATATTGGTGATTAAATATGTCAACCATATACATTTCTTTATCCTCATGAGTCATGGGTCTACTTTGTACCTTCATTCAATTTTCTTAATTAAAACTAAATATAAAAATATGTTTTGTAAAGGAGCAATTCTACACATGGACTTCTTTTCAGATATTTACAAAAGAAATAAAATAATGTATTGTTATTAGTTAGAAATAAATACTAAAAACTAGGATATAATTTTGGAATGATAAATTTTATACTGTTACAGTAAAATTTTTACTCAACTTTTTGAATCTCAACTCATTTATAACATTTTTTGAATCTCAACTCATTTTACCCTAAAAATCTAATATCTGTAATCCAAAAAGTACATGTAATTTATACTCTAATATGGATAGAATGCATATAATTTAAAATTTATTAAGACAAAACTTATAACTATTCTGTTTTGTAGTATTAATGCAGCTGCAGAGAACAAAGATTGTTATATATTTGTTACTTATTTGTACCTCATGAGATGGGCTAGCTTACTGCCTTTGACAGTCTATATATGGAAATTTTAGACATCTAGAATGAGTCAAGATTTGTATGCAAATGCCCTCACTGTGCTTCAGTCAACGTAATATAGTCTGTCTTTGATATGGTACAGAAACCAAATTACTAGTGCAACTAAAGACAGGGTCACACTCAATAGTGTCTGTAGATAGAAAACCCTTGATGAAATGAAATATCACTGACGGAAGATGTGAGAAAAATTTTAAATCATATATCCGAGAAAGAATTAATTTTCAAAATGTGTAATAAACTCTTATATCTCATTAACAGAAACCTTATTGCAACAAAAGTACATAAAGACTTGCACTGACATTTCTCACAGAAGACAAATCGGTGACTTATAGGTAAATTAGAGAATCATTCTAGCAATTTGTAGGAAAATGTACATTAAAATGAAGTGAGATAAGTGAAGAGATAACTCTAAGTGAAGCCTTAGAGTTTGTGTGGCTCATGCCTATGAGGATGAGGCAGAGGGATGAGAAGTTCTTATCCACATAGTGAGACATCATCTCAATAGATACAGAAAATAAATGACATCACTTTACACATACCATAATGACTATTATAAAATAATAAGAGATGCACACTGGCAAAGATATGAGAAATTAGAAGACTGAATTCTGTTGTTTGTGGATGTAAAGTGTTACAGGTGTTAAAAGAAAAAAAAACATCATAGAAATTCCTAAAAATGATAAAATTAGAACTAATATATAACTCATTGTTCCATGTTTGAATTAATAATTCCCAGAAATGTTGAAGTGCTTGGACCTACTACATGCATGGGCACATGGATTATAATAGCTGAGACCTAAATGATTATTAATGTATGGATTATCTTGTGATATATGCCCACAATGGAATATTATTCAACTGCTAAGTTGAAGGAAAGTTTTCTAATTGTGACTACATGAATCCATCTGGAGAACCTATAAAATATGAAATAAGCCGGTCATAACAAGACAGGTGTTACCTGATTCCAATTTGATGAGGTTTTTATCTCAGTCAAACTCATGGTGGCTTCTAGGGGCTTTGGATGAGGGAAATAAAACTTTCAATCATGCTAGACAAATGAGATCTATGATCTGACAAAGCAATGCTTATAGTTAACAATGCAATGCTATTAGTTTTGTATGATAAAGCTTTTTATTACCAAAAAGAGATGGGGATGTAGAAGGGTGAGAGAGAAAAGAGTAGGTGAGGAGAGGAAAGGAGAGAAGGGATGGAGAGAGAGACAGAAAAAAGAGGGGGAGTATAGGAAGGAGGAAGGGAACCAGAGAAACAGATAGAAAAGAACTAAGTACAGGGCCGGGCGTTGGTGGCGCACGCCTTTAATCCCAGCACTCGGGAGGCAGAGCCAGGCGGATCTCTGTGAGTTCGAGGCCAGCGTGGGCTACCAAGTGAATTCCAGGAAAGGCGCAAAGCTACACAGAGAAACCCTGTCTCGAAAAACCAAAAAAAAAAAATAAATAAATAAAAATAAAAAAATAAGAACTGAGTACAGGAAATGAGAGGAACAAGGGAAAGAGGGAGGGAGAGGAAAGGCAGGAGCTAGGTAGGGGAGGAGGGGAAAGGGGGAAGGTAGTTAGGGAAGAAGGGTGAGAGGGAGAGAGAGGGCTGGGAATGGAGAGAGAGAACAGGGGAAGGTGTAGAAAAGGGATGGAGGAGAAGAGGGAAGAGCAAAGAAGTTTGGGGATAAGAAGAGAAGAGGGATGGAAAGGAAGGCGAGAGAAAGGGTGGGAAGGAAACAAGAAGGGTCCGAGAGGAGGAAAGAATACAAAGTCACTCTTGTAGCTGTTATGTGTGGCTACATAACAGGGATGTATGTAGGGATGATACCACAGTATCTACGCACAGGTCCAAACCGACAGAGTGCACACTGTAAACTGTAAAGTGTAAACACTGTAAAGAACTAAAGTTCTTTGTATAGTACTTCAAACTCAAAATTGTCATTTAAGGAAATGAACATGCCCTGGCTATGTGAACAAAGAGTAGGCTAAAGTTTTTCTTGTTTTTTTTTTTTTTCTCCTTGAATAGTCCTCAGGAACAAAGCCATTTTTGAATTTTGTGAGTTAATTCCATGAATTAATTTCTGTTATATCATATGCATTATTTCTTCTTTCAAACAAGAAGTTTAGCTCTTTTGCTTAAAATGTTAGAAAATTTTAATCTCTTTGTTCAAATCTGCATCCATTGGCACCTGAAATATAAAATACTGACTTCCGACATGGCCTTTTTGAGTAGAAAATTTTTATTGGCTTTAGATTTATAAATTTTTATTAACTTTTAGGTAGATCGCTAGTCAAGTTTTTTTTAAAGGACAAATTGTACCACAAACATTTTGTTATCAGAAATTCAGATATTCAATAAATATTTCTGAAATTGAAAAATAGTTACAATTTCCAAAACATAATTTTCTGATAACATGCTTGTCATATAATAAAATGTTATGTTGATACTTGTGCTAAAAGCATTTGTATTTTTATATATGTAGTTATATAAAAAGCATGTCTTGTAAGTACATATACATTTACTTCATCTAAACCTATGTTGCCATTTAAAACATTTTTGGATCTATTTCACTTAATATTAATTGAATTAAGTCTGTGAATTTGTATTCATATCTATCATTACTATTAGTCAGACATCAAGATAAAAGTCAATTTCCAAGGTTTCTTTTATGAAAAAAAATACAGTTCAGGGACTATTGTTTCACTATGTTAATAGAGTTTGCTTTCTTTAGAATGTGAATTGCTTTTGAAGATGAAATGGTAACAACACACACCTGACTTCCTTTTTTAACTAATGAAGTTCCTCAAATTACTTTCCTTTTTTTTACAGAAGTTTATTTGAATTGACTTCCATTGAAATAGTTTCTGGTGAATCATGCACTTTATCAAGTTGGAGATGTAGTTTGGACATTGAGATCTTGCCTAGCATACACAATGCCTTAGATAACAACACCAAAAAAATAGTGTGTGACAAATGACAGTTAGAAATAGTGAATTTTTAATGATATCTGTATTGAAATAGATAATGCTGTTTGGGTATATATAGAGCTAAAGCTATACATGTAACAATGTCCCCATGCAACGTATTGTGTAATAGAAGATGACGACTTTTCCAAGAGTTATAGGAGGCTAATGAGGATGAAGAAATGACATACTTACATGTAATCGATTTATTAACCAGTGATGCTGGTAAACATGACAGGAGGGAGAAGATATTTTGTTCAAAATAGGGGAATAGTCATGAGGCCATAAAAGAAATGTCTTATAGTCTTTAAGGTGTGCAACAAAAATGACTTCATCTGTATGTTCCTGGAATTTAGAGACCACATTTGAGTTTGAATGCCACAGAGAAGACATGAAGCCAATTATGCTTCTAAACTCAAAGCAATTAGAGAACCCTGCAAAAGTTTCCCTGCTAGACCAATTTAAAAACAAAACAAAACAAAACAAAACCCTCTAATACTGGCTTCTTTTTTCTTCTCTCCCTCCCTCCCTCCCTCCCTCCTTCCCTCTCTGTAGCAGGACTCTTAAAAGTTCTTATTAATAAAATCAAACCTGAGCCAGGTATTGGGGTGAACTAGAAAATCAGAGAACCAGAACAAGCCACAGCTACCTCACCTCGTCGGATGCTCAGCTGGTCTTGTTTCCTCAGACTGGAGGCCTCTGAGTCCTCATCCAGAATTGGTCTCAGCTGAACTGCTGCTCAAAAGCCTGGATGCTTAACCAGGCCAAATACTTAA
>CABHPH010147177.1:0-13966 GCA_902168325.1 Peromyscus nudipes | reverse complement strand
TTTTTTTTTTTTTTTTTTTTTTTTTGGTTTTTTGAGACAGGGTTTCTCTGTGTAGATTTGCGCCTTTCCTGGAACTCACTTGGTAGTCCAGGCTGGCCTCGAACTCACAGCGATCCACCTGGCTCTGCCTCCCGAGTGCTAGGATTAAAGGCGTGAGCCACCACCGCCCGGCCACTTTCTCCTTTTTCTTCAGTCTAAGACTTCAGCCCATTGGAATGGTGCTGTCCACATTGAGGGTTGATCTTCCTACCTTCTCACCCAGGCTAGAAACTCCTTTATAGACTTTTCCAGAGGTCTGTAACCTAGGCGTTTCTAGATGCTGTCAAGGAAATGATCAACATTAACTACCACACTCCGCATGAAATGAGATACAACAAGCCCCTCCTAATTTCAAGTATGTTCAACTGAGACTTTAAGAGAAATCAGAAGCCAAACAAACAAGTGTTCTGGGCCAGTAGTTTGCAGCCTTCAGGTGATAGTGGTCCCCTTAGGTTGGTCGAGCTCCTCCTGATGAGCCATGACTCTACTGTCTGTATCCCCAGATCCCTTCAGCCCACAGCCCTCATGGTGGGTGTGCCCTGCTATGGTGGCTGTGTGCTTGAATGCTACTTCAGTCCGGCACCTCCGGACACAGAATTAGCACGTCTTTCTTTAGAGTTATTTACCCGGAATGGAACCACTCCTTCACTTCCTTTCACACTTCCAGGCCATGCAGAGTTGGGAAAGCCACCACTTCCTTCATTCTAGATAGATCTGTTCTTTTCTGTTCCCTCTCTGCCTCCTCAGCACATGCTGGCTCTCTGTTTCTGTTGTGTGGGGTGTGGGTCGCTTGAGTTTCCCCGAGAGCTCGGTGACCTTTCCCTTGCTGGCTGGTTAGACACTGAGGATTTCACCTGCGGACCAGAATGATTGTCACATTTCTCTTCCCAGACAGGAAGAGATTATAGCAGGATTGCTTGAAGAAGCAAACCAGCCTGATGTCCTGAGGAAAATAGCCCTCTGCCATTTTATGCGGGTTTTTTTTTGTTTTTTTGTTTTTGTTTTTGTTTTTTTTTTAATCATCTGCCATTTTATGGAGCTTTTTATCATCTTCCTGTGAGTTGTGAGAGGAAATTGGACAGGGATGCAGAGGGAGCTTGACATGGACCTGGAGGTATTCAAGATTGTCAGGAGGATAGTGAAGAGGAATCTGGACTGCTCCTGGAAGGTCCAGCCTTTGTCCTTGAGAGTGAGAGAAAGTGTCAAGAGGAGGATACTGTGTCATTAAGATAGTCACAAGTTGGGGACTGCAGAGGTGGCTCAGCAGTTAAGAATGTGCGGAGTTCTTACAGAAGACCAAAGTTCTGTCTGCAACACCCACATGTGGCAGCTCAAAACCGCCAGTAATTCCACCTTTGGGGGCATGCAACACCTTCTTCTGGCCTCTGCATGCATAACATACATTCACACAGACACACATGTATACGTGAATAGAAAATAAATAAATTGTAGCGAAGATAATCATAATCTGCTGTTAATTAGTATTGCTAGCAACTCTACAATAAAATGGCATGGAGATGTTAACCCTGGTTGCCAGCATTACCCTATTCTCATAAATGGTTGAGACCAGGGTCCCTGTCCGGTGGTGGAAGCCTGAAATCTGAGCCATTAGGGAGGTGAGGAAAGAAGACTTTGAGGCTAGCCTCAGCTACAGAATGAGCTCAAGGCCATCTTGGGTCTTATAGCAAAAGTCTGTTTCCTATTGTCCTACCCTCTTCACTCACTTCCCCTGTCTTCCTTTTGTTCATTCTTTCTGTATAGTACAATTCAATGACTTTAAGGACGCTCATTGTGCAACCATCTCTACTAAATATTACTAGTTCATTATCTCAAACTGAAACTCGTTATCCATCAAACACTTTCGCTTTCCCACCAGCCCTGGAAAATGCTCTTCAACTTTGAGTCTATGACTCCGGCTGCTTTCCTACATTATCTCTGTGGAATCATTCAGCATCCGTGACGGGCTTTGTTCACTTAGCACAGTGTACTCAGTGGTCATACCTACCCCGTAGCATGGACTTCACATTGGTTCTTTGTGGAGACTGCCCAAGTATTTTGTTGTGTGTGTAACACTTGTTTGTTTGTTCATCTATTGGTGTATGTTTGTGTTGCTTCCACCCGTCAAATATTGTGAATGATAGTGCTTTGAACATGGATGTGTATGCTTTGCTGTATTATGTAGGAATTTTATGCTAAACTATTAGGGGAATTATACTGTTTTCTATGATGATTATACAATCCTACCTTCCCACCAACAATGCACAAGAGTTCCTATTTTTCTTCCTTATCTCCATGCTTGGTATTTTTCAGTTATCTATTCTTTCACTACTAGCCATCTTAATAAGTATAATCAATATCTTTTATTCATTTATGGTTTTGAAACTGGGTCTCTATATAGTCCAGGCTGGTCCCCAACATTACCATCCCCCTGCCCCAGCAGTCTGAGTGCAGAGATGACAGGTGGAAACTGTAATCTCAGTGTGGTTTTGATTTGTATTTCTCTAATGACCGCTGGTGAGTGTCTTCCTGTATCCATTGGATACTGAAATATCTTCTGAGAAACTTTGTTGTTACTGTGGTTATGGTGTCCTAGAAGTCCCTTGGTGGCAGTTCCTTTCCAGGCACGTGACTCTGGATAGCTCCTTTCCATGTTATGGGCTGTCCTTCCACTCCCTGGAGTGTGTCCCACAATGCAAAATCATTTCTGTCTTTTGTGCCTCTTTCTAGAGTGTCGTACATCCTAAGCTGACCTCAAATTTACTATGTAACTTCTGATCTTCCTGCCTCTACCTCTAAGTGCTGAGATAATAGGTATGTGTCACCATCCCTGGTTTTATAGGGTGCTGGGGATTAAACCTAGGACTTTGGGAATGCTAAGTAGACATATGAGTTATATCCTCACCCCTTCATTTCTGGTTTTGATAACCTTGGCTACGTTTTTTTGTTGATTTTGGTGTTAAAGACCTAGTTAAGGCCACTATCTATTCTAGGGTCAGGGCCCAGGTCTTGACGACTTGGCTGTGTTATCCTCTGAGGCTTTAGCCGCCTGTCCTCAATGTCAGGTGTTTGCACTACGCTGAGTACTGTTGAGCTGTTGCAGTCCAGGCCAGCGATGAACTCAAGATTCTCCTGGCTTCAGCCACTTGATTGTCGGTGGGGGCTACCAAGCCTAGTTTGGCCCGTGCATCTTGTTCATCCTCCTAGTGGTTCTTTCCGGGTGCTGTTGGTCCATTTTTTTGTATTTAAGGGAGAGCAAGCAGCAGCTCACTTCTCCTTGGCAGAGATTCGATGACTTGCTGACTTGCCCTGGACGCTCACTCTTTGTACGGAATTATCTGCCAAAGACCTTTCCAGGGTTGTGCTCAATTTCTTGGATTCACAGACTCTTGAGTTGGAAGGAACTTTTTTGGCTCAGCTGTTTGTCCTCATAGATAATCTACAGGAACACCCTGGTGGGATGGTTTAGACCACAGTTCTCCGGTTGAGAGCTACAGAGTCTCCCGCATTTACCTCATTCGTGCTACTTCATTGAGCAATGACATTAACTTGCCTGTGCCTCATTATCTACAACCAACCTGAAGATAAAATTAGGTCCTTTTAGTTTTAGGGGTTTTGTTTGTTTGTTTGCTTTTGTTTTTTAAGATAGAGTTCCTCTGTGTAACAGCCTTGACTGTCCTCTGTAGACCTGGTTGGCCTTGAATTCCCAGAGATCCGCCTGCCTCTGCCTCCTGAGTGCTAGGATTAAAGGCGTGCGCCACCTCACCCAGCTAGTTTTAGATTTAAATGGGGTAGAGCCTGCAAAGCATTTAACCCAGAGACACACTGAGCACTCCCTGCCGGTGTCTGAAGATTACTTTCATATTGCATTTGAAGAAAACCTGAGGTTTAGAGTTGGGGGCAGTGAGCTCTACTGTCTCATTGGGTGGCTCACAAGGTGGGCTCAAGATGGCAGGTAGATATACAGTTCATCCAGACTCTGCCCTCTGCCGACCTGGATGGCACTTCCCCTTCCTCTGAGCTTCCCATTTTATGCAGGGAATGTGGAGCTGTGAGTTGTCTCCCCTCCCCAGGGAGACTGGTTTGCTGAACTCTGAGCCGGCCTCACTCCCATCAGGATAACAGACCACATTGAGAAACAGATCACCTACTTGCAGCTGGATGGAGTAGCTCTAGGAGGCCCTGCCCTTCTTGATGTCTCCTCTGGAGCCCTGCTCAGTTCCTGTGCTACCACCTGCCTGACATTCCACACTGGGGGCCCAAATTACCACCCACTTATCTTCCAGATAGGGACCCAGTTTGTCCCCAGGACTTAGTCATTTGACTATTGCTTCAGGTCTGGAGCCTGGACTTTCTGCACCTGGGTTCCTGCCTGGAGATCTGCATCTTTGCGATGGTTAGAGACAACCAAATGTCAGTAATTGTCCTCATATCTTAGAAGGCTGAAGAGCATCATGGGTGTGTTCCTTCTACCCCTTCAAAGCTCAGACCTAGTTACTTGTCTTTTTCCAGGCTCCCTTTCCCCATCTGTAAAAGTAGAAAATGAAGACAAGCCTTGCAGTGAGTTGAATGAGATTCCAAGCACTTAGCACCTGCCTATTGTGACCCAGAAGGTGAGTGTTGAGTAAGCACCGGTCATTGTCACCTTTCTTGTCTTTGAGTCCCAGATTCTGCTTACTGGGGTCTGTGCTGGTGGTAAAGAGAATTTACTTTATCTTTGTTGAATAAGGAAGGGCATTCAGAACATAATGTTCTGCAAATCCCACTCTTCAGCTTCTGTTTTCCCCTTCCTTGCTCGGAAGTCCAGTTCCAGGAAGTTGAGTCTTGTGTGTAGAATGAGACCAATCACTTACTTCCCCTTTGACCTCCATGTCCTCACTATTCAGGTCAGGGTTCACAGAAGGGGCCGAGGCTGTTTGTACATCCTGATCTGAGCACTTCATACCCATATTGAATTTGTAGGTTCATCCTTACAGCAGTTAAGCAGGTTGATGCTGATTTCCCCATTCTAAAGGTAGGGAAATGGAGGCAGGGAGCTAGATAGCTTCCCAACATGATAAGCAAATCACCAGCAGCACCAGAACCATCATTTGCAGCCAGGTGCCTCTGGTTAGAGCTTATGTGTCCTCACTGGTCTGCTCTTCTACCTCGAGGCCATCCCTATCTCTGGGACTCTGGTATTCAGATTGAAGTCGCCAACGCAGAAGCACTCTGGGCACCAGAGTCTTTATCGTGGCACCTGTGGCAGGTGTGCTGTGCAATCCAGGAGGCCTCTTTGAGATGAGCTGCAATACGGGGACCAGATTGGAAGGTTGCAGATCCTATCAGGCATCCTCTGGCAGCTCCCCATGCACATTCTTCATTCTTGTGGAAAGACACCGGATGATAGTGCAAAGGGCAGGATTTCTTTGGGATTTGGGACTGTTTGCCTTTTTAGAGAGATGCCCCTGTAATGGTGGCTCCCATGCATTCTACTCTCCTCCAGTTCAGATTCTGGGGCCTGGGTCTGAGTTTAGAAGGGAAGTGCAGGTGAACCACGCATGCTCAACTTTGTCCTGATCCTTGATGACAAAGGCATGCCTTTGTGCTGGCTGGGACTTTAGGCAGAGAGAGTGGACTAGCAGGAGGCTCATTCCACTCACTCTTGTAAGACACGGACAAAGGAAACGGAATGTACCCTCTATGCCGTATACTTCTGATAGCAAAATTACATCCTTCTGTCCTCACATACGCAAAACTGTTTATAAAAGCAAAACCTAAGCCGGGTGGTGGTGGTACACGCCTTTAATCCCAGCACTCGGGAGGCAGAGCCAGGCGGATCTCTGTGGGTTTGAGGCCAGCCTGGGCTACCAAGTGAGTCCCAGGAAAGGCGCAAAACTACACAGAGAAACCCTGTCTCGAAACCCCCCCCCCCCCCCCCCCCCCCCCCCAAAAAAAAAGCAAAACCTAGAACACATTCCCATTAAGGAATGTTTATCATCTTGGTCTAGAAATCCCAGACTGCACTTAGACACCACAACTGTAGCCTTTGACTAAGACTAAATTTTGACCAACCAGGGCTGTCCAGATTTACATGGACCTTGTTTACATGGCAGAGATTCACAGTAATCCTGCAGAACTGCACACTGGTGAATCTTCAGTACTGCATTCGCTGTCCAGTGCCCTGCCCTGTTGCAGCGCTTCATAAACTGATAAAGTATTCCCCGTTCTGGTTTAAAGGATTGCTTAATTCAACACCTGCCACCCTTCCTTTCTACCCTAGTGGACATGACTGTTCCCTTACAATTTCCACTGTTGAGATTATAAATCATGCATTTTAAGGATAAGCAGACTGCCCAGCTGTGAGGAGTCGAAGCTTCCAGATGCTTCACTGCTGGGCAGCAGAGAAGGGAACATGATGGGGTCTCCATAAAAGCTGATATACAAGATGGGCCATTAAGTTTCAGTGGCTTGCCAATCTTTCCCAGGGGAGTCAGCTCTTGGATTTCCCTGCAGGCAAGGAGGCAGCATCTAAAACAGAGGCTTCTTAGAGAATGTGAAGAAGCATAGACTCCAGTATTCTGAAGGGGCTGAGCGAATGTTAGGTTTGTTAGTTTTAACCGCTGATGCAGGTTGACTTGAACCTGACAGTGGACAGATCGAGTTCACCATCATGTCAGTCCAGAGACACAAGGACCAGGGAAGTTGGGTTAGTTTAACCATAGCTGATATTGTGCTGCCCAGCAAGGTAAGCACTGTCTTGTGTGGCTGTGGACGAGTTTCCCATCTGGATTAGACAGTTCTATGTATATAAAATATACAGCTACTTTGAATTTTTGTTTTCGTATTGTTTACATGTTGAAATGGAATTTAAGTGTGTTCTGGCAAAGA
The DNA here is from genome assembly GCA_902168325.1 of Peromyscus nudipes. Lineage (NCBI taxonomy): Eukaryota > Metazoa > Chordata > Mammalia > Rodentia > Cricetidae > Peromyscus > Peromyscus nudipes. The sequence continues at coordinate 7,060 of CABHPH010147177.1, read as the reverse complement.
TGAAATATATTGATAATATGAATTTCACCTGCATATTTATTATTATTTTTAATGTGACTGTTAGAAAAATTTAAATTACATATGTGGCATGCATTATATTTCCATTGGATATTGGCAAGCAAGACTGATACCCGTGTAAATGTCAGTTTTGAGGTATACACCCTACACCAACCTATATAGCAGACCTCACAGGTCCACATCAGACGGCCTGGGTTTGAGTCACGGCTATGATGGTATTCAGGTGTGGTATTGGTTCAGATGTTTACATTTCATTTGTCCCTCTGCTAAGTTAATATGGCAGTAGTACCACCTGCATAGACTTACAAAGGTTAATTGGCATCATTCACGTGAAGTACTTAGAATTGGGCTAGCCTGGGAGCTCAGTGAGTCTTAACTGTCATAGTTGTTATTTTGGTGGCTGTTGACTTAGAACCTGAAGACATGTAGATGGGAACCAGGCAAGGAAAGAAACAAGAAACCAATGCGCCAGGTGGTGGCGGTGGCGGCGGTGAACCCTGTCTCGAAAAACCAAAAAAAAAAAAAAAAAAAAAGAAACCAATGCAGTGGTGGGCAAGGTAGCTCACACTCATAGTACTAGCTCTTGGGAGGTGGAGGCTGGAAGATTAGGCGTTCAAAGCCAGCTTCAGGTACATAGTAAGTTCAAAGCTCTGTGGGGCAACAAGAGAAAGTGTCTCAAACAACAAAACAAAACCCAAACAGCAAAGCAGTGCAGCCTCTTCTCCAGGAATAATGATTGTTAGAGGTAGGGATGCCGAGCCTGTTGGGCCAAGCAGGGAATTTGGATAGCGTATTCAGTGTTCAGTTGGGTGGTGTCTGGCCCACTCTATCACAATGCTGTGTGCCAGGAACCTTTGATTTACTTAATAATGGCCCTGAAGTAGAACCATGATGTTGCAATTTGGATGTGCCACAGATAGCTGTGAAGTGCTTATTTTTAGTGTGAAGGTGAAAAGGTAATTGCACACCTAGGTTGCTGAGATCTGGTGTAGTTATTATTAATCTTCAATCATGTCTGATGTATACATTAGCCCTTAGCATGAGGTACGGATGTAAACACAGCACACATATTGTTCTTTACGCTCTGAGATGTCATGTATGCACTGGGGTGTGGAGTGGATCCCTGGGGCCTTTCTTGCTTGCTCATTCTATTAAGGTTTCCTCCTCTCATTCTCGTTTTCAGAGTTCTCTTTGGGGGGCCTTTACCCACTGCTTGCCTGTGCTCTGCAGAACTGCTCCAGTGTGTAGACAGATGATTCTAGGGTTTACTTCCTGTTCCCTCTATTCTGCTAGGCCAGAATGCCTTCTTGACGGCTCCTCCATCCCTCTCTTGTTTCTAATTTTTGTTTTGTGGGATCATAATCTGAAAACGTAGGACAAATTGAGTGAATTGTTCAGCCGATGTCATATTTTAAATGTTTCTTGTTTTATCTGGGGTAGGGTCATTGGTTTTTTTTTTCCCCAAATAATTTTTATATTTATGATATCTTTTTATCTTGCTTTTGTTAGAAACGTGGGGAATGTTAAAAGCTTAAGGGAGAAAAGAACGACCGTAGACACACCTTGTTGCATGTTGTGTTTTTGAACGTTTTTCTTGTGAATTTGAGACACCTACTCCGAGGAATTGTCTTAGATTGTTCTCTTAGTGTAAGGTGCAAAGCTTCTTGTGTCTTTTGGGTGCAATGGGATGTGGCACAATGCTGCTGCCACAGCAGCTTCTGTAGCCCAGGCTGGCCTCAGTCTCCTGATAGCCTCCTGTTTGAGCTTTCTTCGGGCTAGGATGACAAGCATGAGCCACCATGTCCAGCTCTGGGTTTAGATGACTTTGAGGCTCTCTATGTGCATTGCCCTGGCGTTTCCTTATCGCATTGCACCAAGTGCAAACGTCAAGTGTGAACCTCAGAGATTCTTTCCTCACAGAGTTGCCTCCTTGTGAAGTTGATTCTCAGTATGGCAGAAACTTGGGTCTGCTGGAGATGAAGCCTATGGCCCTTCAGAGTAGTTCCATGGGACTACAGAAGTTTTCTGTCCTCCCCCCTTTTTTTTGGAGACAAGGTTTCTCTGTGTAGTTTTGATGCCTGTCCTGGATCTCTGTAGACCAGTCTGTCTTCAAATTCACAGAGATCCCCCTGACTCTGCCTCCCGAGTGTTGAGATTAAAGGCGTGCGCTGCCGCCGCCGCCGCCGCCGCCGCCACCGCCACCCGGCTGAAGTTTTCTATCTGAAGTTGCTGGTGCTGAGTGGAAAGAATCCTGGCCTGGCCCTGATGTGTCTCCAAGAGGATTTTGGAAAGCCACTTAGCTTCTGTTAGCCTTGTCTGCTCACGGGGAACAAAGGAGATGTACAATCTTTACTTCAGGATGTCTGGGTGAGGGTCAGGTGAGACCGTGCACATCTGACTGCCACATTGGGCTCTACCATAAAATTCCATTTCAGATGTGTTAGTAGACACAACAGCAGAGGTCATAGATGTGAAACCAAAGAAAAGCTTAGATTTTTTCTGACCCTTTTCCTAAGTGACCGTTTATGTCAGTCCGTTTTCCATTATTGGAACAAAACACCAAAAATAGTCAACTTGAAAAGAGAAAAAAAACTTGGTATAGTGGTATGCTCCTCTACAGTGCTGCTCCAGAGATCGAGGCAGGAGGATTCTGATTTTGAGGCTACCCTCAGCTGTGTACTGAGACTTTATTTTTAAAAGAAAGACAAGATGGGGATGGGGAGGGAGAGGCTGGTATCTCAGGATTCCTTCAAGGGATCCCTTCAAGGGCATGCTCCGTAGGACCTAAAACCTCTGACTAGGCCCTGCCCACTACCTAAAGGTTACACCGCCTCCCAGTCGTGCCTTCCTGGGTTGTGGGTCAAGCTGAGGGCCCAGTCTTTAATGCATGGTCCTTTGGAGGGCAGTCCAGGTACAGAGCGAGTAGTATTTCCTACAGCTACACAGCCTTGCTGGCTGGGATGAAGACGTAGGCCAAGTGGTTTGCAGCTCTTCCCCTGCTATGTGTCTGCCATGGAAAATGATGAGTGCTAGAGATGCACCCAGGCCCCCTTGGGCCACTTCTTCTAGTTAAATGACCTTGGGCTAATTGTTTCACTGAGGCTTTAGTTTTGTTTTCTGTGAAACACCACAGCTCCTGACTGCTCTGGTGAGTGTGTGTGTATGTGTTGATCCAGGCGGTGCCTGCAGCTTGTGTGGCCCAATGCCCAGCTCTGGAGACTCTTGGTTGAGATCAGTCACCTCCCATGGACTCAGAAGCCTCAATTTGCCTTACAGAGTCCACCCTGCCTGTATCTTAGCTTCTCAAGCTGCCTTGCGCCTGGCGTTTGGCTGGATTTGTTCATAGTTAGGAATCTTCCGAAGTCAGGAGGGACCCATCCAGGCCTGTCATTAGACGGATGACAAAGTGAGGATCCAGATGGTGAGGGACTATTTTGGAAGCTCTTAACTGTTCCTATTTAATATGCGAAGGAGGAACACACACACACACACACACGCACACGCACACGCACACGCACACAGATTTATACCCAAACACATACATATATGTACATAGTCATCTGGAAGGATGTATGGAGGTGATTGTAATCATGGCTGCTTGTAGGAGGAACTGTTGGGGACAGCAAGGATACTTCAGCTCTTTGTGTGACTTCGTGTGTCTTTCTGCTGTTGGAAAAGATTACCACTTGTATTTTTTAGTTTTTAGATGTCAGGAAACAAGGCTTTTGCAGGGGTGTGGGGATGGGATCTCACATAGCTCATGCTGACCTATGAAGCCAAGGATCCTTCTGCCTCCACCTCCTTCGTGCTGGAATAGAAGGCATGTACTGCCATCCCTGGGTTTGTGCATTTCTAGGCATCAAATCCAGGGCCTAGTGCATGCCAGGCAAGCACTGTATTGAGCTCCATCTGCAGACATAGGACATCGTTTTTAAAAGTCCACCAGGTAAATACAGACCTTAGGATAACCATCTAACTTACTAATTCAGGTTTTCATGGAAGCCCTAAGAGAATTTAGAAATACATCTATTCTACAGTTGTCTCTGGGAAACCAGGTCATCTGGCTTCTTAGCCTGAGTGCTTGGTGACACTTACTTGCACAACCTTTGACCCTTTGCTGACTGCTCATCTTCCCCCCCTCCCAAAGCTGCCATCCTAAACTGCGGACCTTGAGTAGTGCTGGGTAGCCTGAGTACCCACCTCTTCCCTTGCCCCTTCCCTGGCATGGCATTAACGCAGAAGGAAGCTGTGCAGTGTGCTTCCTCTCCTCTGCGGAACCCGGGCCTGTTCCAAACATTTCAGGCCTCCTCTGCCAGCACACCAGGGCTTGGCTGCTTCAGGAGGCCCCACATGGTGTTGGAAGTTCCTTGGAAACATTTCCCAGTTTCTTTCTGGCCCCTAGAATAAAGCCCCTCCTTTACCTCTCTGACACTGAGTCTTAGGGCTCATTGGAGTTCAATCCTCAGTGGCCCCTGCAGGGACAGGAACAGAAAGCCTGAGCCCCCTACCCTCCTCCTTCCTCCTGAAGGCCTTTGATCTTCATCTTGATGCAGAGCTCCATCCCTCTCCCACACCCCAGTCCCATTGTTGCATCTGTGGGCCAGGCTGTTAGGGACCACCAGTTACTGCGCTGTGGAAGCCATCTAGTTCAATAGTGAGCAATATTTCACTGCCCAATGGCCAATTCAGGAAGCATAAATAGGTTTATGGGCCCATTTTCCACTTCTCCATTTAACATAGAAAGACCATATTGATCTACAGTGGGGGATGGGGTGGAGTGGCAGGTTCTACCTTCTCTCTACTGAGCCCCTCCCTGTTGTCCAGAAAGCCAGTTTGAAGCCTGCTCTTTCTCTTCACTCTCAAAGAAAATGGAGAGGCCCGGGGTGGAGATGACGTTTCTGAGGGTCTGCAAAGTTCAAGACATTCTTGTCTGAAAATAACAATAGTGACGAGGACGAGAGTAGGTAAGAATTATGGCAGCAATCACGGACAAGAACTGCAGCTATAAAGTGGGGTCTTCTGCCACTTGGGCTAGGGAGCCTGGAGGTCTCTCTTCTCGTCATGGCTCGAGCCCCGGTGGTGGTTGTGTTTCTGCTTGGCCAGAGGCATATTTTGAAATTTAAACGAGAAAGCAAACAAACCTTGCTTTTATAGACGTGTCAGAAAACTTACATTCATCCTCTACGTGGTGGTTGGGGAGCCCAGACAGGCCAAGTTTCCCTTTAGACATGGGGAGATGGGGAATGGACACTCGCACATGCACACACAGAGAGAATGTCTCCATTCATCGGGATAAAGCTGGCAAACCGGCGGTGGGGTGGTGTGTCCTGCACCCTATGTTTTACCTGTGCCCTTTGTGGCCAGTTTGTTATCCTTTGAAATGAAAAACAAACTGAGAAGATGGGCTGTTTATTCCTGTTAAAAATAATGGCCTACCAGATGCCGTTCCAGGATCTGCACCTCAATCAGCTAAAGGCTTTTGGATCTTCTGCCCAGAATGCCGCTTCGCAAGTGGAACTTGTTAGCGTCGGAGCCAAGTATAATAATAATGAGTCAGGTCTGGACTACAAAGGGCTCTGTGATGAGCAGAAAGTAATTATTGCACATTGCAGATAATAAAACCTTTAATAGATACTTAGAAACATATACATATATATTTTTTAATGGGTGGTCTCAACAACCAAAAAATACACATTACCATTGCAGAATCCAGCCTCCATTGCCTGGAGGTTGTTCTGAAAGGATTGGTAGCCAGTTGGAGGAACTCCCTGGTAAACGGTACTTCCCAGACACCTTTCTGGACAGGAGCTGCCAGAGGCCTTTCAAGCACACAGGCTTCCAGGCGTTGCCTCTCAAGACTCCACACTCTGCATCTGGTCTGCTAAGAGACTGGCTTCTCATTCAGCACAGACCTGGATTTCTGGAGCTGAACAAGATCTATATCTCAGCTCATCACTTACCAGCTTTGAGAATATGAGAAAAGACTAGCTCCTGTCCTGTCCCCATCTGTAGTGCGAGAGCATGGATGCTGGACTGGAGCCTCTAAGAGGTACCGTGGCATCTTAGGGCTGCCACTTCCCGTGGCCACAAACTGGTCAGTGATGCTCAGTGACAGATATTTTCCTTTCCACAGTAGTAGACCCCACTCTAACTACTTGCATAGAGACCCTATTTCTGAATATGGCCATAGCCAAAGTTCTGTTTAATATATGGAGTTTGATGAGACTGGCCTTGAACTCTTAATCTTCCTACCTTAAGCCTCTTCAGTTCTGAGATTTATGGACAGGTATTCCTAAACCTGGCCTGTTTTCTTCTTTATGTTTTCATTTGCCTACCTAGATTGTGAGCCTAGCAAGGAGAGGTGCTGGGTGACATCTGTGTTCCCAAGGACAGGGATAGGATGCACTCTACACTGGTCTTCTCCCTGTGCTCAGTGCAGACATCACTAGTTGATCATGACCCCTTTTTCCTTCGACTCTGAACCCAGCCCCAGGATTGCATTTTAGGTAGCAGTCCACAAGCCAGTTGACATAACTGTTATCACCGACTGGCATTCTATCCATAGTGCCTCCTAGGTTCCTGGAACATGATCTGGGCTCAGCAAGGGATGTCTGGAATGATCCAGTCTCTGAAAACACTGAGTGATGGCTTTGTCACTACAGTCAGTCTTGATTTGACTTACACTTGAAGGAGGTGAATATAGTTCGCACGTTAGCTAGATAGGGTAAGTCGAAGGTGGTTTGATGTTCATGGAGTCAGTGGAGAGTGTTTGGGGGACAAAAATAGAGCACTGTGCCGGGTGTTAGTGGTGTGAGCCTTTAATCCCAGTACTTAGGAGGCAGAGGCAGGTGGATCTCTGCGAGTTTGAGGCCAGCTTGGTCTACAGAGCGAGCTCCAGTACAGCCAGGACCACACAGAGAAACGGACAAATAAACAGACAAACAAACAAACAAACAACAACCCAGCAACAACAACCAAAACAGCACTGCTGAGCGGAACCCGTAAGGAGGTACAGGGCAATAACAGTGTCACCCTCTTTATT
>CABHPH010147175.1:0-25892 GCA_902168325.1 Peromyscus nudipes | reverse complement strand
AGACTGAATCAGGGATGAAAGGCAGTATAGATTGAGAGACGGGGGAATCGTGATCCAAGCCTAGCCAGACATCCTCAGAACGGCCAATAGCTTACTGCCAGGGGTCAATAACTTTACTGCCAGTTCTGTGGCTAAATCTGGTGAAGTTTCCTGTACATTAAGTAAGGGGATCCGTGGAGTGAGCAGAAGGGGAAGATCATTGGACAAAGCTCCAAACAGCTTTGCATCCGTTCACATCAAGGGAACAGGGAAACACTGCTTTAAAAGAATGAACCGCAGAACTGACACAGCTTTAGATATTTCTATTATGAAAAATATCCCAGGGAAGTCTAGAATGGGCCCCCAGACAGAGACATATGTTGTTGGCTTGACGGCAAGTGTAAAATCTAAGACTGACAAACTTCAAGTGGCAACATTTGTCTGAAATTTGATTCCAAGATGTAAAACAAAACATTAAATCCCCGTGAAGTCAACAGCATCTAGAGGAGGACTTGGGCTTGGTACTTGGGTCTGGGTCGGCCTCTGGGAGGAGCGGAAGTTGTGCTGGGGATTGGAGGTGGAGGGTGCCAGTGGATTCAGTCTCCTCACTGGTTTCCATCTCTGTGTCTGTGGGCTCCCGTATCCACTGTCTGGCAAGTTGGTTGTACTTTTGGATTAAGTTCATCTTTTGAACCTTATCTGAACGCTGTTTGCTCGGGTTTCCAAATTGCTCTGGGTGACATCTGCTTGTCACCAGCAAAAGCCAAAGGACAGCGGGGTAGATTGCCTTGCACAGAGCAGACAGGTAATTGCAGCCTTAATTTTGTTTTGTTTTCGGAAGGATCCAGGTGTCCAGCCTCTTTATCTCACAAAAGAACCTTAATAAATGTGGGAGTGTTGGCAGACAAGCTGGCCCAGTGGGCAGCCTGCCCATCAGATGTGCTAGCCTTCTGCTATGGAAATAGTGCTTCCTGGGCAAGCATCACACATCAGGAATTCTCTGCTGCTCCAAGCATCCCAACAGCTTCCAAGCTAGGAGTGCAATTAAAGACATGGAGACTTCTCAGCAGCCAAGACACACATTTCACCCTGGAAATTTGGTTCTCAACAGGGAGTACCCAAGCCGTGTGAATGTAAATCAGGCCCCGGAAAAGCCTTCCTTCTTGTGCAATCAAACTGTCCAGAGCTGGAAGGTCTTGGCTGCTTGGTAGAAGCCTCTCTGGTTTGAAGATCTGACTGCTAGAAGCTATGCACGAAGAGAATAAAAGCTGGTTATCGAGAATCTGTCCTCACAGTCTTCCCCTTTCAAACCATCTTGCTGTGCTACAGACATTTTCAAATTGGAGTCAGATGTGAGAGAAGCAGGAGAAAGGGAAGAGGCCAAGGCTCAGGTCTGGGCTGGGTAGCGGCTCAAGAAGCTATTGGGAGAAGTTCTGGAAGCATGTGGAGGTACTATTGGCTCCAGGACAATCAGTTAGAACCAGAAGCATCTGGAAACGGGCCATGTAGAAATCCTCAGAAGGTTCTAGAAAGAGCCCATAAGAAGGTAATGTTGCATAGGGACTGGAGTTGAAGGGGAGAACTATGTCATTCTTAGCTACAAGAAGGGACTCAGAGGCTAAAGAAAGTTCCATTTATTAGAATCATGAAAGTGAGAAGTGAAGAGATTGCCCAGAAGGGACTAAAACCAGTGGCCAGATTTAATTTTAGTTAAGGATTCATGTGCCCCTACTACTCCTTTAGGTTCTGGGAAAGTGATTTCAGGCACCATCTGAGTATATCACACAGCAAGTAATGCTTTTCTTTTCGATACTTAAGAAGGAACTGCTCTAAAATGACCCTTGAATGTAGGTAGCTAGATCCATCTACACAGAATAGGATACATAGACTTGGATATCCATCTATACAGGCTTGTTTCTCAAATGCTGGCAAGGGTAACTATTCTCAAGGCATTGGAAACAAACTGCCTTGGACTCACTGTCTTGATTTGTGTCAGGGTCATGGGTAGTGGCTCAGGGGGGCCTCACTTCAGTGCACTTAACTGGAGTGAGACAAGTTGTCTATTTTTCTGACTTTTGGGTCATCTGGTATACGCAAGAGTAGAAACAGTTGTCTCTAGAACCAGTCTGGAAGAAAGAGCTAGGTAGGCCCCAGACAAGTCAAAGAACTGGCTAGAAGTACATACAGCTGGTGAAGGGAAGTTTTCTAGAACATGGCCTTAATTAGGAATTGATAATAGAGGCGTAGTGTAAAAAAAAAAAAAAGGAATACAAGGATGGAAAGTGTTAGCCTGAAGTATGAGGCTCTGAGGATACAATACATATTGATTTGGAAGATGAAGTCTGCTTTTGTCAGGTCAGAGACACCTGGATAGGAATCTAACACTTGGGGAGACTGAGGCAAATCTGGTGAAACAAGGAGCAAGGAGAAGATTAGTGTAAATATTCCTCTGACAGCAGAACTCTGAAACCTTCTGATGTGAGCAGTTTCTGCCCAGGGAATTCCTAAGAAATATCAGTGTTGATCCTGGGTCTCTTGCAATATATTTACTAAACATTTATCTACTCATCCAGTTAGGAAACAGAGAAGATGGGGGAACCAGACAGAATGATGTATCCAATCCAGTTTGAGAGCTGAAACTAGGTTTCTACTGGGTTCTGCTGTGTGTTTTTGGCAAACCACCAGCCTTCTATGGCACTCATATCCACTTGATTCTATTTGATTTGACCCTATGCTATGCAACTTCCCTCTACTCTCCCAGTTTACTAGCATCCTACTCAATCTGGCTTGTTTCATGGCTAGAACTGTGTCAGTACAGCAGTCCAATGATACAAGGGCAACCTACTGGCTCACATGGGGTCCTATGAGTGCATCTGTGAGGGTCCAGCCTAGTGAAGTGCCAGTCAATGAAGGGTTTGTTCTAAGTCCCCCATGGAAACCCATGCTATCATCTGAAAATACATCAAAATTGTAAGGGAGTTCCCATGCTTCTACTTACCCTGAGATTTCTAGTAATTTGTTATAGAAACAAGTTTATGTGCTTATCAATGATCCATGTGGTGGCTGGTTGGGTGGTCTAGGAGTAGCTGACAGATGTAAGTGTTTGGGTAGACTGAAAAAGCTGCTTTCAGTAAAAGCTGGGTACTGCTAGAGTTTTATGGATATGAAAGACCTAGGGGAGGGAGTTTTCAATGCAAATGCATTTGGGCCTATAACCCACTCAAAGGATGTATCTCAAGGTTAACCAAAACTGACTAGTATAATGGTTCCCAATACATCTTTTAGAGAACATGTATCTAAAGATACCTATATGAAAACTCAAGTCTGTGGCTATACCCAAAGGCTTACACTAATCCTACCCTGAATTTTGACCTTCCTGTTCTAGAAAAATAAACCTTTAGTCATTGAATGTCTGAAACCACACATGTGGCTGCAATACTGTGATATCTAATTAGGAATTCACACGCTACTTGTTGTACACAGACTTGCTCAAGTCCTTCATTGGAGTTTGGTTACTTCTGGGTTCACTGTGCCATCAAAGGTAGCATGAAGAGACCTCTTCTGGAAATTACTACACTCAGTATTACAGAAGAATATACAGCAATGAGGCAGGGAATGGAGGAAATCAAGACAGCCATTGCTAGGCACTAGGATCGATTGAAGGGCAGCAGTTGTAGTCAAATGCAGAGCACCCGAGAGTGGGAAGGGCATCAGGGCTAGATTTGTGACCGTCAGTGGAGTCTAGAGGAAACCCTGTCCTCGTAAGAAAGACCTAGAATCAGGTCATGAGGAACCATCTGGGGAGATGATGTTTCAAGAGGAGTTCATATTCTCAGGGCAGAGCTGAGGGCTGGATCCAGATCTCAGGAGCACAGATTAAAACTCTATTGAGCACCTAGAGAAGTAAAAGCCAACACACAGACACTGAGGAAGTCTGTGGCTAGAACCGCCCGGCAATATAGAAGGTTCAGTGGCTGTGTCTGGAATATTTGCAGAGAAAAAGAGTTGGGGACTTACCAGTTTATTCTTAAACGGTGACTGTCTTTATAATCAGTTCATGTTAAAGATCAATAGGATGACAAAATTAGAATTAAAATATTAGGTTTGAGAATATCTTCAATGGACATTTCTGATGCCATTCATGCCATCTCATAAACAGCCGGGATTAGCAAGGACAACTAATCAAAAGAAGCAGCAAACATTGGTGTCATTTGCATAGTATGAGGTAGCCTTGCTTATGGTTTTCTTTCTGTTGTTGCTTCTAAACAGACTGCAGCATTATGTGGCTTGCTCTCAAGTCTAAAACATTTTTGCTTATTTTCTACTGTAGAATAATTTTTAAAAATATATTCTGTTCAGGAGTTGGGGAGATGGCTCAGGGGATAAACAGCTTACTGTGCAAGCAGGATTACATGAGTTTGGGTCCCGGGCACCCACATAAAAACTGGGCGCAGCAGTACCTCTGTAACCCCAGCGCTATGGGGAAGGGTGTGCAGTAGACAGATCCCAGGAGCTCAGTGGATGGCCAGTTTAGACAAATCAGCAGCTCCAGGCTCAGTAAAGGACCCTCTATCTTAAAGACAAGATAGGGAGTGATAAAGGAACATACTGTATCCACTTCTGGCCTCCCAATGTATGCTGCGTGCTTTTGTGAATGAGCATAACACACACACACATGCATTTCTCTGCCCAATTTCTCCTCCCTCTTTTATAAAAAAGTATGTGAATTTTTATTTTTTCTTCCCTCGCTCACTCCCTCCTCTCTTTTCTTTTCTTCTTTTTTTCCTCAGATGCCATCTTTAGAGAAGAGCTTCCCACAACATGCTTTTTTTATACTACCTGCCATATTTGTACCACAATGTCTATGCAGCACAGATGGAGATTTCTTTCATGTTTATTTTTTGCTATTTTTTCTTAAAAAAAAAAACAAGATAGTACAAGATTTTATCTCCCTCCATATAAAATAGGTATGTTGGATATTATTCCGTTTTTTTTTTTATTTTTAGATCAAGAATCAGAGGGGAGCCGGGCGGTGGTGGCGCATGCCTTTAATCCCAGCACTCGGGAGGCAGAGGCAGGCGGATCTCTGTGAGTTCGAGGACAGCCTGGTCTCCAAAGCAAGTTCCAGGAAAGGCACAAAGCTACACAGAAAAACCCTGTCTCGACAAAAAAAAAAAAAAAAAAGAATCAGAGGGGATATAGGCAGCAAAGATTCATCAAAAGGTGCATAAGAGGTTTCTGTGGGGTTCAAGACTACAATGCAATCAAAAGACCCATGACTCAGGTTCCTGTGGTTATTGGAAGCCAAAGTGTCTGAAGTGAAGGGAAACCCAAATCTTAGAAATTATAGGCTCAGACCCACACCCAGTGATCCTCTGCTGTTGGTGTATTTTGGGCAGCATTCAGGATGACATGTGCTCCCCCGTCATGTCTCACCATTTGATTTCATTTATTGCAGCCAGGCAACACATTGTCAAATTCACCCTAGGAACACAGCATTCGCTTGGCCCTACAGATAAGAACGATCCCTGCAGATAGAGTTTAAATCAGCTCTGTGGGATGCAGATGTTAACTGTCACCTGTCAAGGGAGCAGGGGAATCTCAGCACTCTTAGTTATATTTGGAGGTGACACAAAGTGACATCTTAAATCCATAGCTTTTGGAGGGAATGTATTTGAGTGTCAGCAAAAGCGACAGGGCACCAGACAGAGATTGTGAGTGCCTGCCTTCAGTCCTTTTAAAGTAGTTGAATGAACCTGGTTACACAGTATAAGACCTGAACTCTGCCTGGATATTTATTCCATAATTTTGAGATGAGAGGGTAGGTCAGAGTCTAGTTAATATGTGCAACTACTTAAGTAACATGTATGTACCACATATAATTTTTGATGGATTATTATTATTATTATTTCAAGACAGGGTTTCTCTGTGTAACCCTGGCTATCCTGAAACTCACTCTGTAAACTAGGGTGGCCTCAAGCTCAGAAATCTGCCTACCTCTGCCTCCTAAGTGATAGAATTAAATCTGTGCACCACCACCTCCTGATTTTAGGTGGTTTATTTTAGGAGAGAGATGGTATCAAGTTTCTATCCATCACAGAGACATTTTCCTTGGACTCTATTTCTTTGTGTGCTTCTCAGTACAGCATGGGAGTACACTCTTGTCAAGGTTACTATGTCTATCTTTAGATGTTAAATACACTTGAAAACGGAAAACATGAGGTGGTCATGCGGAAGTCTAGAAACCATCCCTCCAGAAGGTAGGGTGGGTTATGGAGTTGGTGTGGTCTTAGCCCAGGAGGAGGCCAGACACTAAACCTGAGACATGGCAATGCCCACACCGGGGACTCCCTGGTGTGGTTCTCTTGGTTTGAGTGTTCCAAAACAGACTTCAAAGCAAGAACTTGAGACTAAATCTTCATTTGGGAAGTGATTCCAGGAAAGAAGTTGTGGGAGTTGTCATGTAAGCCAATACAGAGTATCACTGAGTGGGTTTTGATGCTGGGCAGTGGGGTCCACTCCTGTGGTGACCCTCTGTGCTGCTTACCACAAGGGCAAGAATGCTGGCCAGTTTCCCCCTCCAGGCTTGCCCATTACTGTAGCTGGCAGAGAGATTCAGATGCTGCGCTGTGTTTGGGAACTGTGGGGTCCTTGTGTGTCCTGTAGAGCGAGCTGAGAATTTCTACCATGATTAGGAAACCCTTGGAGCTTAGAATATAGTCCCAGAGTCCCCTGATATGCTGAGGAGACTGCGAAGTCACTTTCCTGACTAGTTTGGGCATGGTGGGATATCTAGCTTAGTCAGAGGGCATTGCTGATGATCCCCACTATTAATAGATGATTGGATACTGGGTACTATATTAATTTAAAACACCACTGAACTTTAATATTGGGTTGCATATTTGGTAAGCGATATATGAAACTGCGCATAAGAGAAAGAGAAGTGAGGCATGCCCATCCCTATACAGTAAAAAACCATGCTTATTGTGTGCATGTGAACTTCCTTAAGGAGAAATAACAAATGTCTTGATTAGAAAAATACCCATCTATTCAATCTGACATGTAGTGTGGAATATTTTCTTGAAATGGATTTGAGGTCAATATAGTTGCTGTGTGGGAAGCACACATTTTCCTTGCACCTCTAAGAAACCTTCTCCTTCTTACTGAATTGTCTCTGGGTTAAAATTAGTAACAGAAAGACTGACCACACCAAAGCTTTCTTATGTTGTGGAACTATGAGGATCTTGGCAATAGTCCTGAGGAGTTGAGAGTTAGCCAATGTGGGCAACCAGATAAAGGATGAACTTCCCCACATGATGAAGGAAGGGCAGATAACCCACAGAAGACATGTCTGGCAAGGGCTTGTAATCATAATGCTGGGAGCAACTGTCCCATTCCTCGAGGTGAACACCTCAGAAAGCCTCTGGTGTCAAATCTGGGCAGTGTGTGAAATATGGGTGAAATATTGTGACTTATCAACCATCAGATATGCCCCCTTCCCAAACAGCTCACAGAGAAAATAGTACAGACTCACTACTTTTTCACTATTTATCATCAAAGTCTTTCTGGTTTGGCAGGATGACAGCCTAATGATTTTTAACTATGTGTCTATAAAAGCCACACATGTTTTTCTTGCCATTTGGAGACATTTTCAGTGGCCTTGGGGGAGGTTGACCTTGATGAAATACGTTTACTACATTTCCAATAGTCTACATTGTTTGACTCTGTCAACATGTATACACTGTCATTTTCATTTTGGACTTTCTTATTCTTCTGTTTCCTCTCCACCTATATAATAAGAACATGCATAAAGTATACATTTTACATCTGCACACAAAATGTATCAGTAAGGATTCAGTCAGGAAAGCAAAAAAATCACTCATGTTATTTGACACAGACAAGTTTTAATAAATGGAACTTGTTAAACAGAAATTAGAAGATTAGAATTTGTTAGAGAAATAAAAGCTATTATAAGCAACCTCTCTCTCAGGGTATGAGAACAAAGGAAGGACCTGGGTCAGGAGAAGCTTAGGAGAGAGACCCTGCAGAGCTGGAGCTAAGAGAACCTGTTGAGACTAGTTTTAGAGCATGGAACCAAAATAAACTCTCCAAACCACAGAACTGAAGGATGGGTTCCTGTGTTGGCTTATTTAATGTCAACTTGACCCAAACTAGAGTCATCTGAAAGGAGGGAACCTCAATTGAGACTGTGCCTCCATAAGATCCAGCTGTAGGGCATTTTCTTAATTAGTGATTGATGGGGAAGGGCCCAGCCCATTGTGGATGGTGGCACTCCTGGGCTGGTGGTCCTGGGTTCTATAAGAAAGCAGGCTGAGCTGAGTGGCAGTGGCGCACACCTTTAATCTCAGCACTTGGGAGACAGAGCCAGGTGGATCTCTGTGAGTTCGAGGCCAGCCTGGTCTACAGAGTGAGATAGGCAACAAATCTATACAGAAAACCCCTGTCTCAAAAAAAAAAAAAGCAGGCTGAACAAGCCATGGGGAGCAAGCCAGTAAGCAGGACTCCTCCATGACTTCTGTATGAGCTCCTGCCTCTAGGTTTATGCCCTACTTAAATTCCTAACTTGACTTCCTTCAGGGATGGATTATGATGTGGAAGTGTAAGCCAGATAAACCTTTTCCTCCTCAACTTGCTTTGGTCATGGTGTTTCATCAGAGCAATAGAAACCCTAGGTAGGACTGTTCCCAATCTACTGCTAGGTGAAGGAGTAAGGAGAGGGGATTGCCCAGTGGAGCTGTATGCCATCAGACAGGCAGGACTTCCTCCTCTTCTCCTCCTAAGTCTCTCTCTAGTGTGCCTCACTGACCGTCCTTGCAGACAGATAACTCATGGCAACGTGGAAATGATGTGCAGAGTCCCAGCTCCAGAATCCAAGGCAGTCTTTTTTGAGGTAGCGTGGAAGTGAAGTACTGCCTCATAATGGCCATCATGCTTACATGTTGGATTGAATCACAGGAATTCTCTGAAGCCCAGTTAACAAGTATCTTTTAATCAGCAAAAATATTTTTCCTTTTTTTTCTTTCCAGAGAATAAACTAAGTGTCTTGAGTGTGCTAGATAAGTGTTCTACCATTGAGACACATCCCCAGTCCTTTCTCTCTTGAGACAGGTTTTTATTGTATAGCCTGCTCTCAAACTCAGGATGCTCTTGATCCCAAGGGTTGGAATTATAGGCATGTGCCACTACACTTGACTAACAAGTGGTTTTTGGTCCACAGTTTCCTATGGTTCAAACAAATGCACACCTTACTGCATATAACCAAGATGAATTTCGTATCTTCATCAACTTAGACATATATATGCATTCACATGCAACCAAAGTTTTAAGCAGGAGGTGGTCAAAGGAAGCTGGCACCACTATCTGAGTGAGATAGATTCTATCTAATGTCAGTCTCTCAATGAAGGGCATTCATCCTGCAACTAAATGGTAATTATACGGGCATGGTTTTACGTGATGTCCTTTTCATTCTGCATGGTGTTTTCTCATCAAGGATACCTCACTGCTTCATCCTCTCTCCTCGACTGTGACCAAGTGAGTCTTCAGGGATCCACACAAGCACATTCCAGAAGTAAGGGCCACTGAAGCTCCTTCATATCTAGATTAGAAGAGGGAGCACAGGGCAGTGCTGCTCAATGGTAGAAGTACTTGCTGAGCAAACAGGGTTTAGACTCAATACATACATATGTACATACATACATACATACAGCAAAGGAAGAAGAAGGAGGAAGGAGGGAGGGAGGAAAAAGAAAGGAACTGTCTAGTTTGCCTTGTTTACTGTAGGGGTAGGTACACACCTACTAATCCCAGCACTTGGAAGGGAAGAGCAGGAAGACGATAAGAAGTTTGAATCCAGTTTCATCTACACAATGAGTTCTAGGCCAGGGTTACATAACAAGAACCTGCTTCAAAGACAAAAAGGAAACAAAATGGGAAGGGGAAGCAGGAGAGACTGGTGTTCAGCTCCTTGCCTCTGTGTCCACACGGTTTTAGCAAAGACTGGCTACCTGTTAGTAGCTTCAGATGCTTGCATGCATTTCAGGCCTGGCAGTCTGAGTTGAAAAGGAGAAAGGTATGTTTGCTTTTTCTTTATGGGAGTGATTCAGAGGCCGTTGAGTAAGTCATCGGTAAGGCACACGGTGTGCTCATAAGAGGCCAAGTGCTCCTTGGGCGTCTTTCAATGGCCATTGTGCTTTTCCTTGGGGTCATGGTGCAGATTTCCACTTGGTTTATGTATTTCCCATCATTCAGTTTCAACGCAGTACAAAAGAAGGGAGAGCGAGGCCTGCCTGGGAGAATAGAACAGAAAGAATGCGTCAAATGATCCCTGGGGAGTTTGCATAGCTTCAATGTGTAACTGATTTCAGGGGATCCCAGAAAGAGCTTTCCCTAAAGGGGCCCGTCCGTCCATCCTCCTCAGCTACTTGCTCTCCTTTCCTGGACCCCTGGTGCCTGAAGTCTCCCCTTCCTCTCTCTGACAAACCAATGTCCCCATTTCAAAGTGACTCGAAGTCACTGAGCCCTGCCTCCCAGTGCCACCCCGTTCACAATAGTCAGGAGTAGAGGAAACAGACAAACAGGCTATTTTTGCACCAGAAGTTGGCCCAACTCTCAGGTATAATAACAGCAAGTAATGTTTGTGGGACCGTCTACTCATGAAAGATGACTGTAATTGCCTTCCAGATCCCAGGGATAAGCTTGTGTGTTGAATTCAGCTTAACTCTTTTAGACTTTTTGAAATCCAAGGTGGGTGGGTTGCCAGCTTGGCCGATAGTAGGCCGATCATCTCCTCCACTGACCCAAATATGTGCTGGGCATTTTGTGTACCCCACGCTTGGCGTGTTTGTGATCTTGGATGGATCAAGTGGCACTTATTAATACACACAGGCCCTTTCCAGAGGGACTCACTATCGCCTTCACTGCTTACAAAATCCTTTTGTGTTTAATCCTCTCTGCACTTTTATTTTTTTTCCATCCCATCTGTCAGTGGGCTTTTGTGCCCTGCAGGTCAGCATATCAATGCGTCCCTCTTCCTTCCCTGAGCACCGCTCCTCTTTCTGAAGTCCTTTCACTGGGGAAGGCTGTTGGAACAACTTTCACAGGGCAAGAGGGAGAGCCCAAGAGAAAGCTAAGTCTGGGGAGCCACTGCTTTCCACTTCATACAGCAATTCATAGCCTGGTGGGGCACCTACTGATCTGGACATAATGGCACGTTCTTAGCTTGAGAACACCCACTTTGTGCTGTGTGTGTGTGTGTGTGTGTGTGTGTGTGTGTGTGTGTGTGTGTGTGTCTAGTTCAAAGATGAACTTTGGGAAGATGGAGTGTTCTAAATACAATGGGGACACTCCCTTCACATTTACTTTTTCTGTTAAACATATGGGTACTTGTGGGAGGCACATCATGCCCTGGTGAAATTATTGGGGGAAAATAGGTCCTCAGTTTTTCCAAATAATTTCCAAAATGTTTTCACTTCTTGCATATACTCAGCCTGAGAGTTTCTAAGGCATGGATGAGATGAGGTAGAGTTGGCACTGACTTCATCAGAAGGAAGGAACAGAAGGCAGGAAGAGTGACCTTTGAACCTTGATCTGACGAAAGGTGAGAACATTCCTTCGGCTTAATGCTGGGGACGGTGGGGTAAGATTGGCTAGTCTCCTATCTTCCAAGCTTCCGTCTTACTTTGTAAGTGGTGAAACTCGGCAAAAATGGGACTGAAATACCTGTTGAACACAGGTGGATAGTGGTAACAGCTAGAGAGCCTCACCATAGAGTCTGAGACCTCTGCATCCGAGTTACCTGGAAAGCTTCACGGAAAGCCATGTCCAAGGCTCATGCCAGGCCCATTGATTCAAAATTCTAAGTTTCGATGTTTAGTATGCATGCTCAGCTATTCTGATACACACCAAGGTTTGAACAATTACTTTACAGAGGACCAAATGCTAATGCCAGATGGGATCAGTGGATACAGAGCATCTCCCTTTGCCTTAGTGAGCTGGCATAGCTCACACTAAATAAGCCTATCCTTACTTCTACATGAAAAATTTGTTGCAGAGCCTCCTCCTGGTTTGAGTAGACCAGCTGGCCATATTCTCATCTCATGTGTTACATGATTTTTTTTTAATCTGTAAAATTCTCTTCACTATTTTGAACACAACAGCTACAAAACAAAATAAAGATAACAGTGCTCACCTATTACCCAGAGGATGTGTGTGTGTGTGTGTGTGTGTGTGTGTGTGTGTGTGTGTGTGTGTGGAGCTTGTTAAAGGAAACCGAGCTGCAAGCTGCAATCCCTTGTCTGAGTAACTGTGAGCATTTTCCTCAGACCTTACAAAAAACTGGGCGATGGTATTCTGATGCCTCAAATCACCTTTTGAAATCAGTTCACATGTAACTCCATGGCTTGTGTTATACCTGAAGAGATGGTTGGGTAACACCCAAAGCTTGATTTCTGTTTCCATTTCGATGAAAGTGCGGCATGAGCAGCAAGTTGGTAAAGACAAAAGAGACTTGGACAATTTCATAAAACATCTAAGAGTCTTTGGTCTCCACAACCAAAACTCTGTGCCCAGGACAGCTGCCTCTGTCACCTGCACGCTGCTCGGCCACCAGGCCTGGCTTTGCACCTGTTGGCTGGACGGGACAAAGTCGCACAGCCTTCCCAGATCACGGTGATTTCCTCACCTCCCACGTAGTCCTCCCTGCAGAACGAGCAATTTGCTTGGGCTCGCCTTCTCCCTGTTGATTCTCTGAATCAGACAGGCTTTCCCCTAACCTCCAGGGCTGCTTGTCCTGCTAACCTTTGCCTTTTTACAAATGATCTTTTGTGCCTGGACTTAGCTTCCCTTTCATTATAAAAAAAAAAACAAAATGAAACAAAACCACAGCTCTAAAAACAAAACAAAACTTAAAAAATTAACAATAAGGACAAACAGCTCAGAACTGGGGGGAGGAGAGAAGGATGACCTCTGGTTGGTCAATCCAGATGACATGATTTATAGGCTCGGAGGACTCCGTTGGCAAGGGCCACAGGGAAGGGTCACCTTGGAAGGAAATAATGTGGTCATGTGACCAAGAGCTGAGGATGAGAGAAACCGCAAAGTTTCTGGTGCTGAACAATGACAAAGTTCACTGGTGTGCTCAGGTGCAAGCGAGAGAATAGGCCCTCATTGTTGGAGTGGATCAGCACCTGCCTTTGTTTCGATCGCCCTTGCTGTGGCTGGCGTTAACACTATCTTGTCAATCTGGAGACAGGCTGGCATAGAACACAGTCACTGACGGATAGTTAGCCAGTCAGTGCATCCAAATGGCTTGGCCTTGTTGATATGTGTCTCTGAGTGCTCCTTGATGAGACATCTAAGTAACTGAAACCTTTACCAGACACCAAGCTTCATGAGGAAGCTTAACCCTTTGTTGGGTAGCTACGGTGCCTTGTGTTGTTACATGCTGCAACTTAAAGGCTTAACAAATTAGACTTGGCAAGCTATGGGCATAGATATTGCTAGAAATGTCCATATCTAATTCCCAATTCCATGTGAGATTTTTTTCACTTGCCTTTTAAAAAAGTCAAGTCATAGCATATAATGTGCACCAAGTTACAGTCCCTAATTTGCAGAAGTTTGCTACCACATGTACCCTTGTAGCTACCATCCAATTGAGATGGGAAACATTACTGAAAACTCTAATTCTATTCTTTCCTGTCCTAGTCAGTATCGACCCAAACCCCAAGACATACTGTTCTAACTTCCATTTCCTCATACATTTTGCCTACTCCTAAACTTCATATGAATAGTGCAATATTCAGAATTATGCTTACAAGACATTCCTTGTATGGTTATGTAATATTCTACTATATGAATTTACCATGCTTTATAAATCCTTTTTGGGTGTGTATGTGTGGGAGAGAGAGAAGGGGGGGTCTTCTTATCTAGTCTAGGATGGCCTTAAACTCACTATGTGGCCTAGGCAGTCCTTGAACTTATGATCATGTCTCAGCTTCCCAAGTGCTGGGCTTACAGGCATGCACTAGTGCCACTTGGTACAGTTGATCAATTTTCCCATTGTTGGTCAGTGAACCATTTGGAGCCTCAAAGATAATTTTTATGTAAGTCTTCTATATATAATAATTTCTGTTGGGCATGCCCAAGTATGGAGTTGTAAGGTGGAAGATTAGCTTTAAGAAATATTGCTTAGGAGGACTGACCCCGCCTCTCCCTCATCTGCCATGTGGTGGCATGGATGAGGAAAAAATACCACCCCTCCCCTCACCCTTCACCACCTGCAGCAGGTGAGAGAGCTGCTCCCAGGGCCACAAGGGTGGAAGAACTGGCCCTGACCCTCACCAGCTGCAGCCCATAGGGGAGCCCACATAGCACCTCGCCTGGGCGTCACACTACAGCTGACCGCTGTGTGGGGGGCAGGCGAGCCAGGCCTGTGGGCATGAGAGCAGGAGAGCAGCCCCTGCCCCCTCCCTTGTACGCCATGGCATGGCAAAGGTAAAGGAAATATGCCCTCCCCTCTGCCTCTTGTTCCCTGCAACAGGCGGGAGAGCCAACGTCAGGGGAATGAGAACGGAAGAGCTGGCCCTTGACCTCAGCAGGTGAAGCCATCTGGAAAGCGGGTCCTGCACCTCACCTGGGCGAAACAGTAGAGCTGGCCCTGGTGGTGTGAGTGCAGGTGAGCTGGACCAGAGGGTGTGAGAACAGGAGAACTGGCCTGCTCCTTGCTGTCTGCTACACTGGGTGAGCTAGCCAGGGCAGTGCTGGAGATCTTGCCATAGTGGTGAGGACGAGGGAAAGCTGGCAGGCTGTTCAGTGCAACCACCACCCAGACCCAGAACCAGGACTACAAGGTGGCCCACCCCAACACCCACCCCATCTATGAACTGCTGGAGCATGTGAAGGGGCCAGACCTGGGAATCCAAAGCTGTAGGATCTCCAGGACAAAAGGCAACAACAGGATATCCAAAAGGAGTCCCAGTGAGGGCCCAGTATGGAGGGTGTAACAGAAGCCAGAGGCCTTGAACCAGACCAGTGAGCCATTGCAACCAACACTTACAAGTAAAGATGTATGGACTAAAGGATTTACTGTGTGACTCACTGGGCCACACTACAGCTTCTATGCCGAGATTTTTTTTATTTTGTTTTTGTTTTTGGTTTTGGTTTTACTCTTAAATTTTGTTTTGGAAGGAGTTTGCAAGGCAGAGGGCGGAAGCAAGGGGGTGGAGAGATGAGTAGAATCGGGATACATGATGAGAAATCCATAAAGAATCAATAAAAAGTTTAAAAAACAGGAAGTATTGCTTAACAGTTCAATCTTGTTTAAAGCTGCTTATGTGAATTTAACCTAGACATAAGCAGTAGATCTAAAGCATTCAGACTAATTACAGTATCGAAATAGAAGAAAACGCCTTTCTGGGCTAGTGTTTGTTTATTTGTTTGCTTTGAGACAAGGTCTCACTGTGTAGCTTTGGCTAGCCTAGAATTTGCTATGTAGACCAGGCTGGCCTTGAACTCACAGAGATCTGTCTCTGTCCCTCCTCCCCTAGTGCTGATATTAAAATATTTGTTTTTCTTAAACAACGTCAAAAATAATGGCTATCAAAATCAGGTAATGGCCTGGTGCCATCTTTCACAGCTGTCCATCTGATCAAAGCAAGATGACCAGAGAGGAGGTGAAGCTGCTTGGGAATGAGAGTCACCCGTGTGTCCCTCAGACCAGTTGTCTCCAGAGAGTATAGGCTATGGGCAAAGGCACAAGATATCTGTATTTGTTGACACTGCCTGCTGAAACCTGATTAAGGGTTATGTAATTCTACAGTTTTCATAGCAAAAAAAAAAAAAAACCCATAAGGGCAGGATAGATTTATTTTTAAGAAGCTATCAATGGAAGCAATTATAGTGTGTCTGTGATAATCACTGCCCTTTGATAATACACAAAAGAGTATGACGGGGAAAAGGTGCTGCTCACTGTTCTGAGTTATATTTTCCTGTCCACTGTCCCAAGGAACCAGGGTCAATTTCCCTTGTAACTGAAAGACTCGATTTTTTCAGAGTGATTTTTTTTAACCCAGGAGATTGATAGCGTGATATCAGTTGACTGATGTGAAAACCCTGGCTCGCAATCTTTCACTCCTTGTTAGTACGATGGAAAATAAAGATCACTGCAGACAGCTCCTACATTGAACAACTGCAAATTTATTTTGGCAGTGGGAAGAAACTCATTAGTTTGGAGTTAGGTCTAACTGGACAGAGAGATGACAAAGTTCAATATCACACGGGAAAGTGAGAGTCTGTTAGCTGGCGCAGTCTCAGAAGCCTGTGGAGGAAGTCAGGCTTGTATGGAATGGTACAAGGGAACCTAGGGGAGAGAACAAAAGGGAAATCTGTTTAGAAGAGACTTAGGTGGCATTAGGTGGCATGATAATCTTTCAGTAAATGTTTAAGAGAGGAAACTTGGAGACCCTTTCAAAGATGGGGTAATTTATCCAAAGCCAATCAGCTGTAAATGTGCTTTCCAAGGTAAACCTTAGGAGGTCCTTTTGAAAGCAGTTTGGCTTTAGAACATGATAGTGTAAGAATTACAAGCTCCACGACTGGGCACATCCCGAGAATGCAGATTTTTAAATCTTATCCTAACACTACGTACTGTCGGTTTGCCATCGCCTCACAATAAACAAACCCTGAAGTCGATGACAAAGAAAGCCCTCCCCATCATGCAGACCTGGTTCTGTGTCTGCCATGGAGGGTCTAGAACCAAGACCACAGGAGCAGCAGCCACAGCGGATATGTCCTTCCTGGGGCAGATGTTGACGTTCCTGTTAGTTAGTCCTCTGAAGGCATATGCTAGAGTTCTACCCACAACCCACCAGTCAGACAAATTACATGGGCAAGCCTGACGTAATGAAGGGCACAGAGAAGTAGACTCTGTTTCAGTGGGAGAACTTGCTCAGTTCTGCGGCTGCAGAGGGGTGAAGGCCCACATCTGCTAAGCCTTTAATATATTAGCATACGCTTGGCAAAAATTCTATCAAGGTGGCCCTACTCTGTGACTAATTTATGGATAATGAAAGTATGGTGTAGGAAGGCCAAGAGACTTAAGTACATTGTCCTGCTAATTATAAGATAGAGTCCCAAACATGTTTCAAATACAACATAAGCCCTATTGTACAACAGTTATTTAAATTACTAGAAGAGACCCCAAATGAGATTACAGCGCACGCTATCCCAGCAGCATACTCAAGATCCCTGAAGTCCACCAGGGCGCTCCATTGTTTGAGGATGTTCTTAGCATCTCTTGCCTGGATCTCCAAAACACACATAAGCATGGACTTTCTCCAGCACCTCTTTTCTAGACATAACTTTGGCTAAATTCCAAGCTTCTTTCTAATTTTTCTCTTTCCCAGTTTGGACATCAGTTGCTATAAAAAAAAATCATTAGAATTGCAGTACAATTAAAATAATTGAAGACAGTGTTAGAGAGACCCAAGTTGATTTCTAGAACCCCTGTCAGGGTGCTCTGATACCTTCTGGCCTCTGTAGGTAACTACACACACACATTCACACAGATACACAGACACAGACATAGACACAGATACACACACACACACACACACACACACACACACGTGCACACATAAACACAAATAAAAATTAAAAAAATAGTTGAAGATAGTTAAAGGTATAATGAAATATTGTCTTGTTATAATTGCTAGGACAGCAATCAAGATGACCCATATCTTATTGTTTCTCTGACTGTTTGGCCTTTGGCTTACCTAAAACCTTGCTCTCTATTTTTCTCTTTTGAAGGGTTGTGAATAATAAGTGGGCCCCCATATCTGCTAAGTTCAAGTAGCCTGACCAATACCTCATTCACTTCAGGCCCACATTTTTTCCTCCTCCATCTTTGCTTCTTACTCTGCCTCCTACCTCTACCTCTAGTGTGAATCATCTTTTTGGCCAGACCCCTGTATCTCGAATCTTCTCAAAATTTAAAGCATCCTTTGGGAAGCTATCAGAGACAAACCCAAGAGAAGCCACTGTTTCTCCTTACCCATGTATTCCTGATACCAGAGGCCATTAAGGTAACAGCATGTACTGGAAACCTCTAAAGGTATTGCTGTGTTTGTTCAGTATCTTACAGGCTTCTTAACATTGTTCATTGATGTGGACCGGTTAGGCCTCAGAGGTCAAGAGAATAGAGATTATGGACTAGTTTAGAAACTGCCTGATGATATTTCCTGACACACGGCTCCTTGAGGAGGGCATCTCACCAGATAATGCTCCAAAGTGCCTTGCCCTTTGGACTAATGGGTCAACCTAGAAAGAGGCACTTTAAAGAGTCTTTTGGAGGACCACTTGGCCTCTTTGTGAGGTGCTCCTGGATGTGGGCAGTGGTACCTGATTTTCTCAAGGACTTGTTGGTCTCTTCTACCCTATGTCAGTTCTGAGTGGCTTCAATATTTCCACCCCGCCAAACAACAGATCGGTTGTTGGGCCACATACCCATTATTAATACAGTAATACCAGTGGGTGTAGAGCTAACAAAACTCAAGACTGTAAGAAATGGTAAGACTATACAGACAGGACTCTAGGATCCATGTTTTCAGTATGAATGACATCTGTATAGGAGTTTTAAGTGCATGGATTATTTTGTGTGTATGAGTGTTTTGCCAACATATATGTCCATGTACCATGTGTATACCTGGTACCTACAGAAGCCAGAAGAGGGTATGGGACCCTTGAAACTGGAGTTACAGATGATTATGATGTATTTTGTGGGTGCTAGGAATTGAACCTAGGTTCTCTGGAAGATCAGCCAATCCTCTTAACTGCTGAGCCATCTCCCCAGAACCCCAAATGCATTAATTTTAATGCAACATTTTTAATTAAGTGGTTTCACTTAGCAATAACTCACACACATTAAATACAAATTATTAGACATTTCTCTGATCTCAAGCATCTAACTCAATACCCAAAATTTTCAACTGATGCTCCATTTTCTAATCTCCTGACAAGCAGCACTATACTGATAACCACAGCTATTGCTGCATCTGTGTCTGTATTTATATTCAATTTCCTTTATTTTAAAATGGAAAGACCTGCTCATCTATGAGCCTTATAACACAGTCTTGTGGTTTTTCTTTTTCTTTCTTTTTTTTTTTTTTTGACAGCTTGATGAGTTTTTCTTGGTGAATTCTTTAGTAGTCAATTACAAGATGAGCTTGGTGTTGTAAATGTGTAAATGTTTCACTTTGTTGTGATAGCAAGACCACCTTAACCGTTGTCCAAATGCCTAACTAAACTCAGCAACGACTGCTCTGCAGTTCCACATTGTTTCAGGTGAAGCCAGGTACCTTCTCCATCAGGAAGCTGGCATAAATGTGGCTTCTTTTTATGTTAGCCCTGTCACAGAAGCATAAGCTTGTTATAGAAAGGCTCCAGAGGGCTTAGAAGTATAAATAATAAGAGCTGTTTATCCTGTGACTGTAGTTCTCTTTGTAGCCTAGGCTGGCCTGGAATTTATGATGTCCCCATTCTTCTGTGTCTGCCTCCAGAGTGCTAGGATTGTAGGTGTGTCCCATCAGGTCCAGCCTTGGTCATTCACTCTACAAGTTCTGAGATATTTATACTGCGAGTGGAGATAGTCTTTTGAATGAAAGTAGTACTCTGTAGAATGGTATCTACAGTTTGCTTTTTACTAACTTCTGAATTGAGGAATCCTAGATGGGCCTGGTGGGAAGTTCCTATTTGAAAAGTGGATATCAAATGTGTTAGGAAACTTCCTCCAACTTTTCATTTTCAGAAAGAATCACCACTCTGAAAACAAACCATTCTTTGCTATTATTTACTAAATGTTCTTTTTGACCAAAAATTTTGGAGACTATATTTTTTAGAATTACTAGCTTGTCAAGGGCCCAATGCTTCTCAATAAGGTCTGACCCTACCTGGACTCACCTCAGCTATGACCGTGGAGAGGCAGGACAAGAGAAAGATGCTAGCTCTATCCTGTACTCACCAGCAGACAAGAAATGCATGGGCTGTGAATTTGGCAGGATGGAATCAGGTTCATTCCAGCGATGTCAGTCCTGAGAAGATGTAGGTTCTATGACCTCAGAGTGCCATCTTCCAGAGGCCTGTAGGATGCAAAAGGTTTTTGTGGAAGGGAAAAGAGGTGGAGTGAGATAATAGTGGGAAGACAAGTGCAGAGAAGGGTGAGAAGGGTCTTCATCACCCAGGGTAAATGGCTCCCTTTGTTTTCTCCAGAGCACGGAAATCATCCCCGGGTACCTTGACTCAATCCCTGCACGTTCTTTCCATACAACAGCTTTGCTTTGCTGTAAGTTAATCTACATGCCTTATGTTAGTTCATATGATAGTGAACACTATTCAGAATAGATCTAGAGACTAAGGAAGGGCACCTTACATTACAAAGGTTTGAGTTCTGCGAGTCTAAAAAAATATATCTCAGCAGCTGTTTTTTAGCATTAAGAATGCTGGGTAAAGGGTTGGGATGCTGAATCATGGATTTTAATGTAGCTTAGTATGTAAGCACACTGAAAACCAAATGCAGAGATTTTCCTTTGTAACCAATAGCTGAGCCTTAGCCATATTCAGCAATCAAGCTTTATTGAGTCACAGGTGACTGACTGATCAAACCATATCCAGATGAGGCAAACAAGAGACTAGAGAACTAGATTCCTGGTGTCTCTGGACCTCACTCCTGCCTCTTGTATGCCCTTTCCCTTTCCTAGTTATAAATATCACCTTCATATGAAGATGTGTGTATACACACACACACATACACACACACACACACACACACACACACATATATCAACCTGTGCATGGGAGTTCCTCAGATACACTCAAAGGCAGGCCACTGAAGGCAGTGTCCCGAGGCACAGAAAAGGCAGTGGATGTGGGACTTCTTGGGGAGAAGTGGTAGCAAGATACAGAGAAGGAAATACATGGAGAGTACATCTCTTAGGTAGACAAAAATAGCTTGGGTAATAAAGGTTGCCTCGTAGCTGACGTCTGAGGACACAGTTACTAACAAAACCTTCTCCATAGGTGTGCAGCTTTGGGCTGGGTGAGTATAGCACAGAGGTACAACACTCACCTAGCATGTGTGAAAATCTGGTCTCCAGCACAGAAACAAAAATCCAATTTCTTTCATAAATTTACAGCTTTTCAGAGGATCTTCAGCGTCTACACTAACTCAAAGGAAAGTCAGCTTGGGGCCATCAGTGTGTTAAAGTCTCCTATTTGGGTGGCACGGTTGGTCTCTTGTTGTCCTATTAGGAGTAACGTATCCTGAACCCCACTTCTGGCATATTTGGGCATCTGTTGATTGCTGAAGTCTCAGTCTTTGAGCATGGACTTACAGGATTTTAGAGGCAGTGGATCTTTTTACTTAAGACTTGTAATCCCCTCTGTCAAAAGGTGCTTGTTGTTGTTAGCTTCCTTGAGTTGTTTCTGGCTGTTCTTTTTTAGGAACCCAGCAGTGACAACTTCATCATTGCCCTCCAATTTGTCAGGAGACCTGGAGGATGCGCAAGGATATGGAAGATTTCTTGTGTCAGCTAGGTGATCTGGACCTATGTGGGCATTGTCTGAATAAGGCTCCTCATGATGCTGAATCAGAAACAAGCCTCTGGGATCATCACTAGTGTCATCGAAAGTGTCTCCTGCTTTCTGTCCAGGTTTTGATGGAAGGTATAGTTGTGGGTTTGTTTTTTTTTTTTTTTTTTTGGTTTGGCAAGGCTATGAGACACTAATGACTGCACGTTACCTACAGAGACAGCATTAACAGTCAGTACGGCCTTCATACTCACTCTTTCCATTTGCTATGGTGATAAGCAACAATCCAAATAGAGACTCTTTTGTCAGCCTGGCTCCCAGCATGAGGGCAGAGCTGAACTCAGACCCTGCTGACCCATGATCGACTAAGTATGAGCAACAAGTGAAACTCTTGTTGTTTCAAAGCCCTGGGGTTTCTCTCTCTTCCTTCCTTCCTTTTTCCTTTAAACTATAGCATAACCTAGCTTATCCCAAGTATTACAGATGGGTCGCTAGAAGATCAAACTCATTAACACTCCCCTAACAACAGAGCTTCATACACCAGGGAGCACAGTGCCACAATACCTTCCAGGAGACAAGTGAGACAGGGATGATACTGGATAATTCAGCTTCAGGGGCTCAGAGGGAAAGCATCCATCCTTGGCTGCTGTCTTGCTGTTCTTTGTGAAATCCTTGAGGATAAGTGAATCATGGTTCAGTGACTGACTGTGTGATCAGAGCCATGGCGAATGAGCAGACCACTGCATTTCTTACCAGGGGTCCAACGGTCTCCTGAGTTGCCTGGGCTTCATAGGTTAGAGGATTCAGCGAAGTCTCCTGGTGTCACAGCTGTTTATTCTAGGACCATCTGGGTGTTCATCACGTGAAAAAGAACTGAGTTGCTAGAAAGCGGGTTGTGTGGTAATAGGTGTCGTCTCTGATAGTGTGTGCCCACCTTCATCGTCAGTCTAGGTTTCTGCTCTGATGTGTTATTTGTAAGATCCTAAATTCTAAATTCTAAAAGTTGAGTGCTCAGGTGTTAGCTACAAACAAATAAGTGGTGGAATCTGGCTTGGAATCCAGGTCTATTCAAGGACTCAGTCAGTCAGTCAGACAGACAGACAGACAGACAGACAGACAGACAGGCGCACGCACGCACGCACGCACGCACGTACACACACCTGTGCTTTTGCTTGAAATTAGAGGGTAGCTTACTCTGCATCTCAAACCACCTCTGGCAGGAAATCCCACGGGGGTCCTGAGGGATGTTTGTAACAGTATATATACCAGGTATTTGTGGCCAACAGAGAGAAACCAGGGTGGGGACTGGGGAGAGAAGATAAACTAGAAGAGGAACAGCCATTCACATACCAGAGGCTTCACACTCATGCACACACCAGAGGCTTCACACTCATGCATACACCAGAGGCTTCACACTCAGACATTAGCTGTGAGCTATAGGCTGAAGGAGTCAGCCTTCCACTTCTATGTGAGTCTCATCCACAGAGAAACTAGAGATCCGTTTCTCTTCTTTTAGCTGCTGCTGGTTATCACTGGGAAGCCGACCTTCCCAGGATGGAGAGCAGGGTGAGGCCAGGGGCCTCCCAACAGACAGCAAGCATGAGGTCCTTTCTCCGATCTCAAGAGAACTGCTGGGAATGATGAGTGGCTCAAAGCCATTGACTTGGATAAAAAGAAAATTGGCTGTGTTCCCTGTCCTTATCAATGAGCCTGTGTGTCAGAAGCCGCCAGAAAATGGGAGAGCAAGTGGGGTAGAACAGGAAGGAGGTTTGCCTAGATCTCCCCTGGGAGGGTGTCAGTGGGTGGGCCACTGTCCTCAGGGACTCTTCTTTCCTTCCCAAAGGTTTGGGAAATCCTCAAGAGGATTTTATTTCCTCCCACCATGTGTGTTTGCTCAAAGGGGGAAATGACAAAGGTGGCTGTCACCCAAGGTAGAGTGGGTAAAAGAGTCTGACCCCTTGACCTCTGTGTCCTATTCAAATGTACCTCATCCACAAACTGTAATGTGTGTGTAGCTCACGTTCATTCAAAATGTAACCGTTCCAATGACTGCTTTGCCTTATTTAATTGTATGTTTATATGGCCACCTCTTGCACACTTTCAAGGGGGCATTTTTAGATTAGTAGTTGAAAGGCAGTGTGTACACACTCTGCTACATGGAGAAGGTGGTGGTCCTAGTGGGTGTTTGGTGTGTACCATGGATGTCTTCATTATTGGATTAGATTACTTTTCTGCTCCAAATTCAAACTCTACCCACAAGAAATAGGTCTTAGCGGTGCTTTATGGCACTTGAACACCACGGAAGTGTTGAAGATATTAGGTGAGAAAAAGGAACTTCTCCAGCAATGAGAGGCAGTCTGGTTTCCTCATAGGCCCCCAAGCCACCCACTTTTCCCTGAGTGGCTTGGTAATAACAGCTGTCACCCTTGAGAAAAAGCCCAGCCTTTACCTCTGGGAAGGTGATTCTCCAGGGTTAACCAGCTGGGCCTGGTGACCGGTTTCACAGCCTTCAGCCTCCCAAATTTCACAGCAGGCTTGCTCAAAGTGGACACAACAGAGACCCAAAGGACAAATCACACAGTATAATAAGACAAAAGAAAGGGTTTCCTTCCACAGGCAGCCCAGGGGCAGGGGATGGGGCACAGGGGATGCATGCAGAGAGGAAGGTAAGGTAATTAGAAGAATCAGGATACCAACTCAAAATGACAGCCAACACACACACACACACACACACACACACACACTCACACACATGCATGCATGTACAAACGCACACAAAGGCAAGTTAGACTCCAGCATAGACTATCTAATAGAACTCTGTTTTTTTAATTCAATTACCCTATTTCCATCTCACCTTAATAGTCTCTGGAAGTTTGTTTGAAATATGGATCTTACGGGCTTCTGGAATAGCAGTTTTTTATATAATATTATTTAGCTTCTTTATTGATTCTTCGGGAGTATCACATCATGCATCCCAAGTCCGCTCACTTCCCAGTGCCCCCATATTCTCCCCTCACCCTTGCAGTGCCCCCAACAAAAGAAAACAAAACAAAGCAAGCGAACAAGTTTTTGTGTTTCATTTCTGCCTTAGTTGCTTTCTATTGCCGTGACTAAACACCATGAGCAATATTGACTTGGAGAGGAAAGGGAGATCTGGATCACAGTCCATTGAGGAAGGGCAAGGCAAGAACCTGGAGGTCAGAACTGAAGCAGAAGCCCTGGAGGAACATTGCTTACTGGCTTGTGCCCACCTGCCTTGCTCAGTTTCCTTTTTTACACATCTAAGGACCATCTGCCCAGGCACTCCACCACCCACAGTGGCCTGGACCCTTTCACATCAGTCATCCATCAAAAAATCCCCCACAGGCTTAGCTACAGACCAGTCTAGTTGGGCATTTTCTCAGTTGAGGTTCCCTCTTCTCAGATGACTCTAGCTTGTGCCACATTGACAAAATAACCTAACCAACAGTTTGGAAGATGGTTGAGAATGATCCCAGGAAGGTCTGTGAACAGCTTATTTTGCCTTTGGGTCTTTTGGATGAGTAGTAAAATGTCTGAGTCGCTTACTTTGTGTGGAAGGACCTTGGCGGATGCTTCAACAGTGGGAGGCTGCAGAATGTGGTTGCTAGGGACTTGGCTCTGTGTTCTGGTAGATGGTGACTCAAGCCCTAGTTTTTACTATGTGCTGTGTTCTCGTGTGGCTTATCCTCTTTGAGCTCCATACTCTTCATCTGCAAAAGGCAAGTAATCCTGTCTAGGTGCATCTTGAGAATGGTAGTGAAATGCATTTGGCAATAATTTTTGACACATGAAAAGCACCCAGCAATTGTAGCTTTTATTTCATTATTGATACTGTAATTTTTTTTAATTTCTTAATTCATGTCCTTTGTTTCAAAATGAGAAAATATAGGCCCATGGTGGCTGGATTCAGACCACGTGATTGAGAGCTAACAGCTAGTACTATGTAGTTCGAGTCCGAATCCAGGTTTCATTCATTTACTTTGTGAAATTTCTCACAGCTCTTGCCAAGCTGTGGCTCAGCTCTGTCTTTTACCTACCGGTGAATTACCTGGGAGTGAGGAGGACGATACAGACAGACAGGGCCACACGGGTCTTCGGAGCAGTGGTTAACTGGGGACATGCTGTATTGGTGAGCTCACTGTAAAGCTCTTCTTTCCTGATCTGCCCTTCTCATCGAAACCAAACGCTCTCACCTGGAAACTATGCGTCATCCTCCACCATGGAGCTCCACCACAGCTCCAAGCCTTCCTATGGCTCTCTTGGCTGTTTACCTTCCCCAGACCTCTACCGAGCGT
>CABHPH010147174.1:0-23188 GCA_902168325.1 Peromyscus nudipes | reverse complement strand
ACATGTTAAACAAAGGGTAAGTAATCATTAAGAGCATAACCCAGTGATGGGTGAAGGGAAAACAAATTCCCAGGTACTTAGATCTCAGAGTCAACAGGTAGTAGAACAAGGTCATCACACAGTTAAAAGTCCCAGGACTTATGGACCTACCTGGTTCTCACCTCCTTTTTCTTGCACTTGGGAGGAATAGGGCAAGGTACATAACAAAGCTCTGTTTTCCTCTAAGAAGCAATACCATATGAATCAAGGGCTGTTGTAAGGACTGAAATAATGTACATAGTTCACTGACGAAATGTTGTGCTCATGTCTATGCCTACATCAACATCTGCTAAATGCTGTTAAGAGGTATGGAAGCCTTGAATCTGTGCACTGGGCTGTGGTGTGTGTGTGTTAAGTCTGGCAGGGTTGAGAAGGAGCAGTCATTACGTGTAGTTCCACAGAAACATGTCACTCATCACACAAATGCTTTTCTGAAAGGTACCAGCACCTGGGGGGCAGGGACAGATCACTGGGTCTGGCTTCTACTGATTCCTGGGGACGGCCCCCCTCCATCTCCTCCCAGGGCAAGCAGAATGCAAACGGCAGCTCCTGCACTAGGTCGGTCTCTGCCTTTCTACAGAAAATAGCAATGCTTTCCGCTTTATTCCATTCCTCTATTACCTTAATGTGCTGGCCTGGAGGATGAATGAGATAATAAACACGGAGCACCGAGTGAGCACAGTGTCTGGGTCACAGGAGGCGCTCAATAAATGTTAATTCCCTGCCCCCAGCCTGGTATAGATTAGCCCTGACTTCTCAGAAATGCAAATCCCTGTGCGCTCACCTAGGTCTCCTTTCAATATCTCTGCATAGGAGCCTTTTACTACCCCTTAAAGCTGGGCCAGAATCCCTCTCCTCTGCTAATTGTCCCACAGAGACCAGGGGAAGAGAAGGCAGCCACTCCGGAAAAGGCCCAAGCCTCCTAGCAGAGGAGTCTGTGTGTGTTATTGAGCTCCATGAACGTGGACCTCATTCGTCTTCACAGACATTGCTGCGCCATCCATTTTAAATGACATAAAAGTCGACCCGTTTATCAAGATCAGCATACTACTGTATTATTATGATTATTTAGCATTTACATAACACCCTATTTGCAAAGTGCTTAATAATAATTTATTTATTACTTCATCTAACTATGCACTAATGGAAAATTCAAGAGGTTGTTTTGAGTTCACTGACCTCGACTCTGGAGACACCTCAGGCCATTTTCAATTGCTGCCCAAATGCCTGCTGTAAAATGTTTTAATGAAAACCATTTGATATATGTACATGTATATGTGCATATATATGTGTATATATACATACACACACACACATATATATATATTCACACATATTCCCAGATGGGTACACACACATATATATTAATACATTTAATATTTATACAAGTGCACGTTTGTATTTTTCCATTTTGGGCATTTGTACTGTGTTAAAAACAATACTTTTACTTTACAGCAGAGAAAAACAAACATTACTATTACTAAGAAGTCACTGGAAATACATGTATCCAGAACTTCCATAAAATTGACACAAGATTCAGTTCTCATTGTGTAGAAGACATGGAAACCATGCATGCATTCTTCGTGTCCCACTTCTGGAAGGGTTTATAACTGGGCAAAGCTGAAGCAGGGGTGTTAAGAGTTTAAAGCCAGCCTGATAGACATACTAAGACTCTGTCTCAAAAACAAACAAATAAGCAAACAAGCAAAAGTTCACAGATCAGCTTAGAGTCTTGTGGGTGGTTGAGAGTCTCTGCCAGTTAGTTCTTTTGAGGCCCACCTCAGGCAGTGACTGAGCAAGGCAGTGGTGTGCAGTGGCTTTCTGCCCACTGTAGAGTTCAATTAGAAGAGTATTTTGTTGCAGAGCTCGGTATTGGATTGGCAGAGACTTTCTCGGGCCCCCATTTCTACTGGACAGAGTCTTTGCTCCCTCACGCTTCTCTCATCCTTTTCCTTCACAGCCATAAAAAAATCTCTGTACATTTTTCCAGTCCTGACTTAACCCCAGAGCCAGCCAGCTTCCCCAGCCACTGGGCTCCCCAACCCCATCCTGAAGTCTAGCCATGCCATGTTAGGCGAGTCTCTCTGTAGAATTTTATCCACCAACATACTAATGGGAGGCGGCTTTGATTCTTTCGAATCTTTCCCCTCCCCCATTCTATACCTGTGAATCTATAGGGAAGAGATTCTGGATCTTTAGCCAATTCTGGATGTTTAGACTTCACACAAAATGGTTTTATAAAACCCTGATAAGATGCCCTTAAGAAAAGTGGACTTAAGGGCAGAGAGGATTTATTTTGTCATGTAGTTCAGGGCACAGTCTATCACCCAAGGTAGGTCAAGGAAGCAGGAGCTTGAGGTTGTAGGGGGTCACTTGACACCCACAGTCAAGATGCAGAGAGTGGTCAATGTTGGTGCTCAACATCCTCCTTTTTAGGCAATCTAGGAACAAGCCCACGGAGGAAGGCTCTGAGGGGAAAGCTCACTGTGTCTGGTAGCCCCATTTCACACCCACGATGGTCTGCATTGATTTCACTCTGTTAAAATGTTATGAGCATGGACTGATATGGGAAAGTCATGCAATAAGAAGTTCTCTGTATATATAAAACATTCATACTCAACATTATATAATATACAACATAAGAAGTAAATAAATGATACAGCATCAATGAACTAACACCTAGGCACACATAAAACATCAGTCAAACCAGGGTGTCAGAAGAGAGAAATAGGGAAGAGAGGTCATAGTAATAGATGGTGGAAACACAATTTAAATTCAGAAGAGTCTACCTCCTAAGTCTGATGGTCCCCACTGTTTATCTATCCATTTATACCCAATATGAGCAAAGGAATGCTTAAGTAAACCACTCCAACAGGGAACAGCTCTTGAGCAACACTCAGAAGCCTGGGGAATGGCAGCCCCTTGTTAGTGGCAATGCTTGTCTCCTGTGGAGGTCTTGTTTTTTTGTTTTTGTTTTTGTTTTTGTTTAGCCAAGAACAAGGCCAGAGACACAAGCTCTTTCCTGTCATGCCTCTATTCTCCGCCCACTGGCTTTTTCTTTTTCCTTTTTCTTAACTGTTATTTTCCAAACCATCTCTGGAAGAAATCTGGCCTCTCATTTTTCTATGCTTCTTTTCCATTGTTCCACAGTGGTCTTGGATCAAAGACATCTGTGAGAATATAAACTATTAAGAAATGTAACTAGTATTTTTGGAAATAAAAGCCAGCAAGAATAAGAACTAATCACAGACAGGGTCATGCATAGGGTTGTTGGTAACTGGCTGTGAGAGACAATTTCAAACCGGCTGAAATTCCAAAACACGCTTCATAATCATTTGTGTGAAGTCTTAGAGGCCTAACTATCCTTAATCAGGGGGGATATGTGACATGTTTAGGAGAACAATAATAAGAATACCTCAGACTTTCTTCTGTTTTATTGAGAGGCTGATTAACAGAATGTGTACCGCACCCCTTAGGATGACAAACTGACAGGGTTCAGAAGTCGTCTTAGGTAAGAAGTTAGGTTCCACTCCAATAACGACTTCAAAGCGTGACGTAGAATCATTTGTGACTTACAGAGGTCAGCATGAATTGATCCAAACAGACACATCCCATTTGCATCACTTACTCCTCAGAAGGAAGATCTTAGAACAACACAGAATTTCTGATTCGATTTCTTCAAAATACTGAACAAAATTCCTCTTGTTGCTTGGGATCAAAGTATGTAAGGAGAAAAATAATATGTCAATAAAGGGGAAGAGATCTGACCTCAGCCTGAAGCAGTCCACAGTGTTTGACACAGGCACTGGTTCTGGGTGGTCCTGTCTAAAGCATG
Organism: Peromyscus nudipes; assembly: GCA_902168325.1. Lineage (NCBI taxonomy): Eukaryota > Metazoa > Chordata > Mammalia > Rodentia > Cricetidae > Peromyscus > Peromyscus nudipes. The sequence continues at coordinate 19,314 of CABHPH010147174.1, read as the reverse complement.
GTTGTGTGGACAGCAGCCTAGTATGGTGACATTGCACATCACCTTTGGGGCAGACTGTGGATGTCCAGCCTGACTCACCTATGTATTTATGTGTCTCTAGATAAGTTCCTCAACTTTTCTGGGAATTTTCATGGATTTCAATTATATAAAATGGGCATCAACAGTGCGTGATGGTATATCCTGTAATGCCAATACTCCGGAGGCTAAGGCAATAGGATGTCCTGAAGTTCAAGGCCAGCCTGGTCTCCACAGAGACTTCCGGGCCATTCTGGGCTGCATAGAAAGGTTTTGTTTCAATGAAATGAATGAAAATAAATAACAAAAGACACCCCAGTGTCGTAGCACACACTTTAAAGAACTGGAATGGGCTACTATGCTGTGTAAAGTGTAGCATTTGGTCAGAGAAACAGTCAGGAAATGGTAGCTCTTTTATTACACATTAAACACATTGTCTGAGAGTAATGAGCTAATATGTGGAATGCCAAAATCAGGATTCAAAAGGGTCTCACTAGGCTGGACTCAAGGAGCAAATCTAATAGGGTGGCATTTAACAAGGATAAATGTAAAAGCAGTGCAATTAGATCTAACCGGCAAGTGGCACAAACGCCCGGTGGGGAGATGGGTATTATCAAGCGCACACCTGAGCAAAGGCTTGGGCGCATCACCGACTCTTTGCTAATTAAGGGTCAATGGTGTGAGAAGTCCACCAAGAAGCAATGGCTACTTAGGTAACACAAAGCCTGTGCATTGTCTGGAACACTGGAATAAATAGTATCTGTGTCCTCGGTCATTCCCTGGGCCTCATAAGTTATCAGGGTGGTGATAAACAGGGTTAGGGTCAGGAAAGAGATGTAAATCCCATCTGAGCAAAACAGGAGGAGGTAAGAGAAGCCCATGAAGGCTCTGGACTTGTGTTCACAAACATTTGAAAAGCAGTATGTACATGATGGATAAAAATCCATTGTAGCAAATGTCTAGCTCCTTCTCTGCTTCAAACTGTTCAGGAGAGAGGGGTGGGTGTGAGTTCCAGAAAGGAAGATTGCTGCTCAGTATATGAAGAACGTTCCTTCAACCATTAGCACTGTCCCCAAGTAGGGAGACAGTGAATTTCCCATCTCTGGGAAGGCCCATGTAGAGGCTGCAGAATCACCTGCCAAGGATGCTGTACGGTGACGATGCTGTCTCCTAGCGCAAGACTCGGAGGTCTTCTTGCCATAGAAGTCATGTGCATAAATACATTTTTTTCCTGATGAGAAGGTTCATAGCCCTCTTCAGATCCTTTATAGGACCTCACATTCTACCCCCCACCCAACACATCCCTCTCCAAAAAGATGAAGATGAATTGAGTTGGAGCAGTCTTTGTTCAATGTGTATTAAATGCTATTTGCTGCTGGAGCAGGGGGTGGGAATGCAGAACAGAATAGGAGATATTGTCTCTGTCCTGGTAAAGGGGAAACTTGAATCTGATGCATCCTGTTACACAAACGTATACAAAGTTCCTTATCTGCTGTGATAGTGTGGTACGACAGAATGATACACAATGGAGACAGTACTCTCTTCCTCCCTTCAGCTTGGGAGTCGAGGACTCTGCCAGAGACAGGCGGCAAAGGACTTGGGCAGTTTTCTCTGTCCTCTGAAGGTGGTACACCTCAGGGTCTCCAAGGACCCCCAGGGGATAAGACAACAAAGCACTAGACATGCAAGCCCCTACCAAAGCTCTGAGAAGTCTTCATCTTTGGTCCTGACCCCTAGAAGACCCTACGCCACCTGTCTCTGATTGGGTAGGTGCATGTACTAAAATATCCTAAAATGAGATTCTGTGGAAGCTTCAGGAAAAGGCCTTCACTTAGTTCATGAAAACCCACATCAGCAGCTGCTTGTGCCTGCGTGCACACCCACATTAAACTGCCAAGCTGCTTTACATTTATTTACCCTCCATGTACTGCCTGTTTATTGGGCCAATAAATTGGAGGCAGTAATATCCACTCATCAAAACCCTACCTGACTTACAGGGCCTGGCTGTCACCTCACTCTCCAGGACGTCTCCCCAGGTGCTCTGCTATTCCCTGAACAGCTGCATCTACTGTGTACACACCTTATTAGGCACCAACTGTTTACCCCTTTGGTTGTTACTTCTCTGGATTCTCTTACTTAGCTGAATGCTTCTAGTTTTAGATTAAGTGAGGTCTTGCCTGAGGAGGTCATCAATTCTTGCTGACTAGGTGGAGCCAAGCCCATGACTGACTTTCACTGTGAGGTTCAGAGGCTTCTGAGCCAGTTATCAAATAGGGAATCATATACCTATCCTTGGGTCTTTTAAAGAAAACAGTTAAAGCCAGATAGAGCCAAATCCAGGAAGGCAGTCTGCCTTTTCCTGGCCTGTGGATTATTCCAGTCTCCCTGGCAAGCAGAGTAGAAGGAGGGAGATGGATCCCATGGGTTTTTAAACCATAGACTTGGAATTTTAGTTTTTTCCATGGCCTAATGGCTCCATGAAACACTACTGTCAACTGTCCTGGAACATTACTTTTTCTTCTTTCTTTCTTCTTTTTTTTTCTGGGGGTAGGGGGTTGGGTTTTTGAGACAGAGTCTCACTATATAGCCCTGGCTGTTCTGAAATTAGCTATATGTGCCAAACCAGCCTTGAACTCACAGAGATCCGATATCTGTCTGCCTCTTCCTCCCATGTGCTGGGAATTACATGCATACACCATCATACCCAGCTTGTTCCAGAGTGTGCAACCGAAAGTTGATGCCTAAAAAGAGGCATACATGGTAGATACAACTGTTCAGAAAATAGCTTGCTCTCCAAGATCAGAGCACCTGGGGAGCTGTCTAGAGAATGTGAAGTGACAGCCAGGCCCTGGAAGTCAGGTAGGGTTTTAATATTACTATCCCTACACCTGAACTCAAATTCTGGGGCTGAACATGGTGTGGCATCCTTACGTTATGCCAGAGACACAGGCACACATCTTCAAACTGTCAGCGGCCCTCTTGCTGACAGGAGAACCTTCCACCAGTCAGTCAGACACGTGGAGGACCACTAACTTAGATGAGGGAATGGAGTAGGAGTTTGACAAGATTGAAATCTATAGCTGCTTTAAATGTGTACTATCTCCAGTCACCTGAGTCAGAGCGTGGAAAGTGGTTCTTAGAGGGATCAAAAGATCTGAGTAGAAACTCACACCTGCCTCCTTAGGTGACGCATCCTGTTCTCCGGCTGGGTGTCACCTGGACATGGGCTGGGCTCACAGATTATGAGCAAGTGTCTGGGCATGGACCAGGTCGTCTCTGAGGGCCTCTCTTTGAGTCCAAGACATGATGTATGTATGAGGGACCAAAAAGCCCAAGCAGAGAGAATTTCTTCACATCACTGACCCCAATCCAGGCATTCCCTACCCTCAGCATGCTAGGTCTTTCTGCCCCTTCCATTGTGTGTATACTCTTGTTTGCAAATCAACCAGGCTCCCAAGGTCATGGAAATCTAGGTCTCTTCTCTCCTCTTTTCCTCCGTGTAGGGTTCTTGTGGCTGATGCAACCATCTGAACTTGGGTGCAGATTCTAACTCAGAGCGGGGAAGCCGACAGAAGCCTGCCACTTTCACTGTGAAGCCTGCTTCCTCAACCCCTCAACACCTCTCCCACCCACTGACAAGATGCAAGCCACACCAGCTGGGTCAGGATCCTTCACTATGCCGCTGCTACTTATGGCTGCTCAGAGACCCAAGGCGGCACCAGAGGAACAAAGGACATCTCAACGTGGACACTGGCTATAAAATACGGCCATTTAGAAATCACCTCGGACTCTGGCTCTGCCAGAAACCATTAGCCATTTTCTTTAGCTAGTACTGTACCTGTCTGGAAATCTCCATTTGGCTAGGAGCTGTTCCATTCTTTCTCTTGCCCTGTTTTCTCTTCCTACCACATGAAACGCTCAGCCCCACCTGAGACCTAACATTTGTCTGTTTTGAGAATAGATGAGTATTTATTAGAATGAAGCAGCTGGGAGCCCCGTGATATTTAGACGGGCATTAGGAGGAATGTATGAGAAGAAGATAATGCTGGGTCTTTTTGTCTGTAAGCCAGTCTGGGCTTAGTTACTGGGGGGATTTCTTGGGTCTCCTGTGAGAACCAGATACAGTTAATTTCCTGCAAAAGCTGCGGGCTGGGCCGCGCTGATATTGCAGTGTTATTTAGAATAGAAAGGTCAGGCCTGAGATTGAATAATCATTGACAAGAAATCCACAGGGCATAGGAAGCAGTTGGTGAGCAGTCACTGACTTATTTCTCCCTCCTCCTCCTTCCCTTCCTTCCTGGGTATCTGTTGATTCTGGGGTTTGTTTAATATTCTTTTTTCAACTATTTCCCAAATGTGTAGCTGGTAGGAATAGTGTGTTGAGACAAAGAGGGACAGCTTCCAGGCCATCAGCGAAGATGGGACATTCAGTCTTATAGACTGGGTATATCTATTCTGGGCCATTGGCCTTGGGCACCCATGTATGAATTTGCAGACCATATATGGTGGTTTTTTTCCTTCTCAACAATTTAAAGTACTCTGTCACTGAATAGAGTATGATCCCTGAGCTATCCTCTGTGCAGCCCAGTTTTAAAGTCTGCCCTAAGTTTGGAGCCAAATATTGGACTTTAAGAAGCATGGAGGAGAATCTGATGAATGGAACATCTGCTGTGAGAGGCCTGGGCTGGGTCCTTGGCACACACTAGTTCGTGAATCCTGGCACCCATGTGAGCCCTGCTTTACCGATGGGGAAGTGCCTCAGAAGGCACAGAGAAGTTGGATAGCTCGCTCAAGACTTCTCAGTTCCTGCACAGTGGAGTGAAGATGTGAGAGCTGGGGAATCTCCAGGCACCAAGCTCATTCTGCACCTCGGGTTTCCCGGTCTCACTGGGGCCTTGCTCCAGTGCTGTCCTCTTTCCCTGCAATCCAGCCACTCTATGGGGTTTCTTGGAAGCCCATGTTTTTATTTCATACAAGACTTTCTCTCTTGCAAAACAATGTCATTAGTCATTGTATCAGAAGACCGGTCCTACAAATTAGATCGTGTAGACTTATGTCCAGTTTGTGACGACTATGGACGGGCTAAGGGAAAGTTGGCATCACTTCTGAATCTCAGGTGTCACATAATTTACTTATTTTGAAACTCCATTTATTTTAAGTTTGGCCTTGGTAAGAGGAGCAAGAGTCTGAGGCCAGACCGGGCTACACAGCAAGTTCAAGGTTAGCCTGGGCTACACAGTAAGATCCGCCCCCCCCCAAAAAGAAGGCATGGGTAGCTCACACCAATAATCCTAGCACCTGGGAGGTTGAGGCAGGAAGAGTGTCATGAATTTAAGGTCAGTCTGGATTACAGAATGAGAGTCTGTCTTAAAATACACACACACACACACACATACACACACACACACACACACTCATACTCACACACTCATACTCACACATAAACACACTCCAAACAAAAAAAAACAAAAATAAAAACATAAATATGAATACACACAACAAAATAAAGTTAGGTCCTCAAATTTAGAGATCATTTTTACTTAATTTGGGAATGGTATGGGTACAAATCATAAAACAATCAGCAAGTTTTCCATCTGTCAGGAATTGTGAATGGGCACCTAGATTATGGTCAAAGTCATTCTAAGGATCATGACTGAAGCCAGGTAAGTGACAGAGCACATGACTCTGAGAATAAGGAAGGTCAAGAATAAGGAAAGGTCAAGGGTTATAAGGTCAGGGTCAGAATGCTGTGTCTGGGTAGCTCCTAACCTCGGCAAGGATGTCGTCAAGTAATGTCATCCTGAGATGACTTCTTGGCACAATGGCTTTGACACACACCAGCCTGTCTGTTGCTGTACCATGGCATCAGCGTGCTCTGACATCTGGTGACATGTCATGCTTCCCATGCTTTCCATGACTCTGTGCCTGGTCATAAGGAGGATCTTGGATAACAGGTTGGGGCCATAGGGAGAAAGGATAGTGGACTTGACTCCTGTCATCCTTAGCTGACAGGGACAGAATAGCAAAATTAGATCACCTAGGCTTCTGCTTTATGCAAATGCAGCTTCTAAATTGAGACACAGTGTGATGATCCCTGTTACCAAGTCATCTATAGCAGTGAGTACAAACATTGGTTTGGTGTTAACTTTTTTTCTAACGTAGCGTAACTGTTTAAAGGCCATGATCCAGTGGCTGCTACTTAGATATAATCTTGGAGTCCCAAGTTTGACCTCCAGATTGAAGTCGTGAAGCTACAGAGCGCGGAGGGATCCACTGACTTTGGGAGTTTATCTGTTGAAAAGCTCCAGGTTCTTCAGTGTGAGAAGACGGCTGCCATCATCTCTTTGTTCCTTCCACAGCTCCAACTCTCACCCTGGCAAGAATGCCTTTGCCAAGGCAGCTGTGCTTGGTGGGTTCCAGCTGTGAGAGTAAGAGCTGGTACTCAGAGCAGGAGCCTGTATGCCCAGGAAGAGGTCATAGGCCTTAACAGTTAGCAGCTCGGACACCGAAACCAGACTCTCAGCTCCTCTGCTTTCTTACTTTGTGCCTTCCCGAAAGTTGCTCAACTTCCCCGAGTTTCCCTTTGAAATGAACAGAACCACAGCACCTACTTAAAGCCATTGAGAACATGAAAGAAGTGTGCAAGTGGAAAACTTGAAAGTGGCCTGTTTCACTACAAGCACATCGATGTGAACGTGTATCTTTGCCTTCCTTCCTAAGCAGTTGCACCTGAACAGCACCCTGTGGGTGCCAAGACCTCTGGTATGCACACGAATTAATTAGGAGGCAACAGGTTCCTGACTTTGCTTGCTCAGTGGAAGCTTCCAGCTCCCAAGACCTGGATGACATTCTACAAGCCAGCCTGGAAATGAGCCTTTGGGCTGTTCTAGGGCAACATGAACTGACTCTGACTCTAAATGCGTTTATTGCACACCTCTAGGAGCCGGACGCTTCCTTCTGCAATTTGCTCTACAGTCCCTGTGTCTGGTTTTATTTCTTGCAGGAAGGGAATTGTGACACCTGCTCCTTCGGGTTCACGCAACGGTTGTGATGCTCCAAAGGAATATGTCAGTACAACTTTTGAAATGCTAGACACATCTGTGGTACCGATATTCTAACCATGACAAGTGTCACCTCTGTAGGCTGGTGGCCCTGCTGTCAGATGGCAATCCCCCCAGTACAGAGCGACTGCAGATGAGAAGGATGACCTCGAGAATACAATCACTATGGCACCATCTGGCACCCTCTTTGCCTTTGATTTATCAGCGCACGCCTCTCTCTGTGCAATACCATAAAGGCAGGCTGTGCGACACCTTTACTGTCGGGCACAATGTGGAGCAGCATGATCTCATGCATGCAGGGACAAGGTGTGGAGGCTCACCTCTGCCTCCCTCCACCGGCTTCCAGGCTGTGCCTGGCCACAGGTGCTGCACAGGAACCACTGGTCATTCTAGCTGCGTCGTGAAAGGTAGGGATGAGCCAGAGCAGGAACAGGAGAGCCAAAGTTCAGCCAGGTGGGATGTGTCTCCACGGCCTCTCATTTCCCCCACTTCCAGTTTGCTCTGGTGCCTGCCATCCCTGAAGTTTATAGGTATCATTACCTGTGAAAAATCTGTTCCATCTGAAGACAGCTCGGGTTGGGGATGGGTGGCAGATTGCAATTTAATGACCAGATTAAAATATGCTAAAGCAAACAAATAAATAAATAAAAAGCCCAGCAGCCCGGAGCGCCACAATTCATTCTGTGGGCAAGAGAGGCTGGGGCTCCGGGGACCGGCTCGTAATTCACCCCATCGGCAGGTTTAGTAGGCTGTTACTGTATGACCACGAGGGGAAACAACTCTCCAAGAAAGATTTACACAGACTGCCACTGGAGGCTGAAGGGCTAGGGCCCAGGAGCCGAGGGCTTGGGAAACATACGGGTCCTGGTGCTAACCATGGGAAACCACAGGTTCTAAACTGACCCATCCAACGACAGATGTCCTCACTCCCTTCCTCTTTTGAGTTCTCCCTGACACCTCTGCTAACCAGGATCCAGTCACTCCTCCCCATGGCAAATGAACCCAAGGTCACACTGCTGCTTATCAAAATGGAGGCCCAGTTTTCTGTTTCTGTCTCTTAACAGACCAGCCTCTTTTCTAAGGGTAGAGGAAGGGTGGCATTCTTTTGCTATTCTTAATTTCAGGTGCAACGTCACTACTCAATAAGCAAATGAGTGAATGAGCAGTGTGGGTCAGGATCTGTGTGGCTCATAGGGAGTCATAGCCTGCTGGCATCTAATAGGAATGGTTCTAGGACCTGAGCAGATACCAAAATCCAAGAATATATTTTTAAAAACAGTATAGTATTCTCTTGTAACCTGCACACATCTTACTATATTTTTAATCATTTCTGGATAACTTATAGTATTTACTACAGTGTAAAAGCTGCTGAACTGAAGGCCATTTTGTATTATTTTTAATTGTGTGTCTGTCTGTCTTTTTGTGTGAGCGCATCTGCACATGCATGCAGGTGTCTGTGGAAGTCAGAGGCACCGGCTCTCCTGGAGCTATAATTACAGGTGATTTTGTGAGCTGCCTCGCGTAGCTGTCGGGAAGTCAGCTCTTCTGGAAGAGCAATACTCACTCTTAACCCTGGAGTCATGTCTCCAGCCCCAATATGGTTGTTATTAGGTTTTTAGGGGATAATGACCAAAAAGTCTGTATCTGTTCAATATATAAGTAATTTAAAAATACTTTTGATCCTTGTTCGTAGATTCATAACATGCAAGTCTAAAAAGCCAGCTGTGCTGTGGGCAAGCACTCTCCAGGAGTGGCTGCAGGGTGAAAGCCTGCCGGTGTGACAGGCCAGCTGTGCTGTGGGCAGGTACTCCCATCAAGGGAAGAAAGGATGGGGAAACGGCATCAAGGCTCCCTTCTGACTCTCTGACCTTTGACTTCTCTGGAGACTGTCCTTTGACCTTCCTGGCCTGCACGTTCTACTCCCAGTTTCTCTCTTGCAGTTAACCAGTGCCCCCAGTGGCCCCTCAGCTTAGCATTCTCCTTGTGGTCCATTATTACGGATTTAGCTAATTTGACAGCTTGCGCTCCTGCGGCAGTTACTTAAAAAGACATTGCTGACCCTATTGACTAATTCAGTGTTCTTTATTATAGGCGCTCATAGGAGCGTATCTACCTTACCTATTCTATGAATAACAGGTAGATGTTATATAGGCACTTTCACTAGACAGTGAGCATCCTAACAGGAAGGGCTAGGTAGTGTGTGTGTGTGTGTGTGTGTGTGTGTGTGTGTGTGTGTGTGCATATATGTGTCTATGTGTGGACAGGTGGACATGAATGTTGAGTGTATGGGTGTGCATGCACAGGTGTGGAGGCCACAGGTCAACCTCCTGTATCATTCCTCAGGCTGTCCTCTACCTTGTGTTTTGAGACAGGGTCCCTCCCTGGCCTGGAACTAGGCTGGATGGCCAGTAAGTCCCAGGGGACCTGCCTGTCTCCACTTCCCCAGTGCTAGGATTACAGGTGTGCACCGTTGCTTTTTATATGGCTTCTGGAGCTCACCCTCATGTCCTCAGACTTGTGTGGCAAGCACTGTACCAACGAAGCAGGCTTCTTCCCTTGTCATCCCAGCGCATCCCAACTGAGGCAGCAGGAAGTTTGGGGGTCAGTGGCATGCTCCATCTCCACAGGGGTCTTCTCATTTCACATGCAAAGGCATCTAGGAAGCTCCCCTCACCCCATCCTGTCACTCCATGACCCATCACCTTTGGCCACTGAGATACTCATGGTAATTACAGAAACAGATCTCCATGGAGCTAGAGTGTGGCTTGGATGGGGCAACCCTACTCTAGGACCCAGCATGGCTGGGGATCACTGCTGCGCTTGGAGGAAGAGAAGGGTGAGGAGCTCTGAGGTCATCATTCATCTCCACCCTTTGGGGAGACTTTGTTTTCTATTCACATTCAGCAAATGATGCTCTTGTACCAATAACAAATGTCAAGTGCTCTTCCTGGGACTTGGGGGAGACAAAGCATTAGCAAAGGAGGAGCAATCCAGCAAAAAGAACAGGAGTTCTATTTAAGGCCAGGGACGCTAAGTAACAAATGTCACCCAGAGACACCAGGGAGATAGCTTTGCATCAACAACCATGACTGCAGGAAAAAAAAAAAGAGAGAGAGAGAGAATATGCCCAGGGCAACCTGGGATAATCCTGGACTGCCTGCTTTCTGGAATATTCCACAAACCTACCTCTCATGCTTTGGCACGATCCTTACCTCTCAGCACTGTGTTATCTACGGGCTATGGTGCTGCCCGAGTCGAGCGTTGGGGACGCGTAGGGAGTCTGTAGAAGCTGCACACCAACTCTGACACTACACTTTAAACAGCATTGCTAATAAGACCGCTGCGGCTCCAGCCCACAGTGGTTTGGCTTCTGCTACATTTCTTTGTTTATTTATTCATTTGACAGCCCTGAACCACACTCGGTGGTAAGTGTGGGAGTCCCTTGTTCAGTCCCATCCCATTCGAGGTGGTGATTGGGATAAAAGTCTTTTCTACCTTTTCATTTCCACTGAGGCCAAATAAAATGACCTTACATGAGCAGAGGTTCTCAATTCACAAGGGAGGCAGAGAGTGAATAATTCCAACAAAAACCCATGAGTGTTACAAGAATGGGATAAGCAGAGTACTCTGGGGGCTTGTGGATAGTGGGGCCCATCTGGACTGAGCAGTGAAATCCAGGGAGGAAGTCACACAAGGAAAGCTCCTTTAGGGCTGAAGATATTTGTACAGTTTCCCTCCATCAATGCAAAGTGCTGTGTGTGTGTGTGTGTGTGTGTGTGTGTGTGATTATACATGTGTATGTATGCATGCACATGTGTGAAGTCACAGGTCAACCTTGGGTGTCATTTCTTAGAAACTGTCTTTCATTGGCCTGAGTTGGACACGACAGCCAGTAAATGCCAGGGATCCACCTGTCTCCACGTCCCCAGCATGGGGATTATTCCCCACTGTGGCTATTTTTATGTAGCTTCTGGGATCAAACTCACACAGCACAGACTTGCACAGATGAGTCATCTCCCTAGCTCCTGCAAAGTACATTTTATTATATCAGGATCGCTCTGGGGCCACACCACCATCACCTTTGGCCCAAAATACCGCCATCATCTCCTCAGTGGCTCTTTATGTCCAAACTTGCTTGCCTGTGGCCTATTCACAACAGTTACCAGAGTCATATTCCTAAATGTCAGTCACATCATGCCATCATTACTCTGTTCCCACTTCCCCAAGGCTCATCTCCCCAGAGAGAGTCAAGGTTCATCTCAGGTCTGTCCTAGCATTCACCATGAATTTTCTGACCATAGCTCCCACCTTAGTTACTTTTCTATTGCTGTGACCAGACGCCATGACCAAGGTCACTTTGACACACACTTGGACTACTCCGTCCCTAAGAATCAGGTTCACCTAGATTTTTCAAGAGGAAATGAGATCGATAATTTGTAATTTTGTGATCAAAATAGAAGCGGTGGGAAAGTCAAGAAGAAACGAGGCAAGATACACCCAACAGCGAGGTGACAGGTTAGGGATGTCTTAGCTGTCGGGCTAGAAGGGCTAAAGAAAGAGACAGGAGAGAAAGGAGGGCAGGGGAGGAAGGGGAGGAGGAATAGGAGGAATGTGGGGAGGAAGGGAAGAGGGAGAGACGATAATCATAGCTAATATTTCTTTACAATGGAAGCCGGAACGAGGAGGCCTTTCTAATTGGTAATAGTTCAAGGATGACAATGTGCCAGCGAAATATATTGGAGGAATGACACTAATAAGGAACACATTTTTCACCTTTACTGTTTGATAGGTATTGCTCTGAGTGCTTTTCATGTATTAACTCATTTAATCCTTCCAGGAGCCCTATGAGGTAGCTACTGGTTTTAACGATATCTCATTGTGAAGGAAATGGAGACACAGATTAAACAATCTATCACAGGTCATATACCCTAGTGATAAAATGGGAAACACACACAAGCTGAGTATCCCTTGTCTGATATGTTCAGGACCAGCAGTACTTTTGTACTTTGTATTTTTTCAGATTTTGAAATACTTTTTTAGATATAATGAGATACACTGGGAATGAGAGCAAGCTCTACACATATAATTCATTTACATGTCAAATATACCATATACTCATAGCCTATATAAATATATATATATAAATCATAATTCTATAGATTTTTAGCACTGACCATTGCATGAGGCCAGGTGTAAAGTTTTGCACTGTGGAATCCTACTGGTGCTCACAATGTCCCTATCTTGGAATACACTGGATTCCGGATCTTCAGGTTGGAGATGCTCCACGTCTATCTGGCCTTCACTCAGGGCAACTGAATTCCTTGAGATTTCCTGAGGGATGAGTGACAAGACAGTGCTTTGTTCTTAGGAGGGGACTGTCAACAGCCTACTAGGTAGTTTCAGAATGGAGCTGGTCAGGAAAGATAAGACTGATCAGAAACTTGGAACTTTCCAGCCCTGTCCCTTCAAGCTCTGTGTTAACTACCTGTGATTTGGTCCCTCATGCCTATATAACAAAACCTCAAAAATCCCCCAGGTAATTGGGACTGAGCTGGTGAACACATCCATGGAGATGGGAGGTGCACACTAACTCTTTGGGGACAGAATCTTCTGCTCTCAGGACCCTCCCATTTACCTGATGCATCTCTTCATCTGGTTGTTCATTTATATCCTTTATAACAAATGAGGACACATAAATGGAGTAGCTACCCAAGTACCAGAGTTGTTTTAGCAAATTATTCAACTTAAAAAAGGGATTGTAACCTACTTACAGCTCCTAGTCGGACTTGCCAGTTGCTTATAAAACCTGATATGGGGGTGGTCTGTGGGACTGAGCCCTATTGAGCCTAACCCTACTCCAGATAACTCGTGTCAATTTTGGCGTGGGTTTTAAGATGCCTTGCTGATGCTGGATTAATTGCTGGCATGGAAAAGCTGTCATTTGGTTTCAGAAGTGGTGTCAGGAAGGATCCAGGTGACAGTATTGGAGTTGGCACTGAAATCAATATGATGTGGTCATGGGGTGCTCAGTGAGCAAACCCCATGTAGATCTCACAGGAAGGAATTTAGAATGCACCAAAGCAGCAGACAGGAAAGTTGGTGGGGAGAGCAGTCAGAGACGTTCTCATGAGTGACTTAGAAAGGAGCCCTGGGTGTTACTAGAAAATGAGCAAAGGCAGGGTGAAACACTTAAGGTTGCTAGTGAATTCTATTATCACGGTTTCTGTGTGAAGGGAAATTGATAAGCCATGTGTTCTAAGAGTGTAAGCCAGGAGACGGGCCCTTTGGAGATATCCTGATGGAGAAAAAGTGACTTCGGAGAAGCCTACTGGGGTATAGGTGGCTGAGTCTAAGAGTGTTACGGACAGCATTGTAGAATTTGAAGAATCAGAGCTGATTAAGACTCATTTGATACAATGGAAGTTTGGGATAAAGAATTGGGGTGGGAGGATTAAAAATACAGTTGAGGAAAGTATGGTAGGGAAACAAATGTCTAGGCCCGAGAGCAAAGAGAATGGCATCTTCACAAGAGACAGAAGAGAAGGAACCAGAGAAAGAAGCCAGAGGATTTTAAACATTTCCAGCTTGCTTAAAAGGAGTTGGGAAGACAAGGAGAGAATCATTAGGAGCAAATGTCAGGACAGTTTCTGTGGACATGGGAGCAACCCTCTCACTCAAGCTTAGGTCCACAGAGCTGAGGGAAGGTGAGGCTCTGTGGGGTTTGTGTGCAGGGTTTGCTCCACAGTGTCTTTAGAGCTTGGGGTCCGCAACAGGCAGCCGATTCTAGCTGAGACAGCGGGAATAGCAGAAGGGTCATAAGCCGGACCTCTTACAGAAAAGGAAGAAGCAGAAATTGCAGAGATATAGGGACCTGAGATTGGGGGTCCAGGGCTTAGTGGGAAATGGAGATTGGATGAAATTTTCTATATATGTATGAATGCCTGGGGAGGAAAGGAGCCTCAAATCAGCCTGTGGAATAGAGGGGACCCTCTTTTCCATTTCTGAATTTTTCACAAAGGCATGAATATTTCAAAGGTCATTCTCAGAGACAGGAGGCAGAATGCATAGGTTGGCTTGTTTCCCTAAGGATATAGGAAGCAGAGTGAAAGATTAACCTCTGGTTGGTGGCTTTTTCTCAACATGACACTTGATATCAAACAACTGGTACTGCAATACTAAATACTTTTACTCTTACCTTTTTTGTGTACTCTCTGGTTCCCTTTCTCATCAAATCATCAAAGCTCTGCTAAGGTCATTCATTACCGAGAGTCACATGACACTCTACTCTAGGTCCTGGCTACTTCATTTTGCTATGGGAGCTCGGATTCTATTGGTGTTTTCTCAGTTTTGTGGATAAAGCTGGCCAAAGGATACAGTTCATATGCTTTGCAAGTTGATTTCTAGAAAAAAAAAAAAAGGTGGAATACTAGAGAGATTCAATGTTAGATTAACTGAGCTTTGGAGGGACCCAGGACAGCTGTCTCATTCCAGTAGGTGAGGTCTCCACTGCCTCATTAAAAGAAAGGCCCTAGACCCCACTTGTGGCAGTGGAGTATGAGCACACTTCTGCATAATGAGCACAGTAGGAAATCAGAGAGGAAGAGCTGTAGATTAACATCCTTTTGCATTTTAATTTATAAGAGAAGGAAGATTTTATTTTGAACTTTAATTTCTCTCTGGGTACTTATTAATGAAAGATTCATATTTGAATACATACCAGCACTTGGGGCCTTTTATGTTATGAAGGAATGCATGTTGATAACTGCTGAGCTACATTAGAAATTTGGCTGGATAGTGAGGGGTGGAGGAGTGACTTTGGCTTAGGGCACAGTGAAGCCCAAACATTAATGATTGATCTGCCTGGTCTACCCAAAGCCATCTGAATTAGGCCTTGCCTGGGTCCCAGGAAGACAAAGACAGTGCTTCTCCAAAGCATATGGTCCTGGGTAGTACTGCTATTCCGATCCTTTCTGACTTCTCTCCCTTCACCTCCCACCACTGCTGGAGATCAGAAGTCTACCTGAGGTGGGAAGCCACAGACTACAAACCCCTAGGCACAGTGCCCCTGCTGCACTTTCAGCTGGACCCCACACCTTCCTTTTTATGCAGGAATAACAGAGAAGCTCTTGCTACTTAGCTTCATTCTTCCCGCTGTTCCCTCAGAGGGCAAGCTTAGGCACAAACTTCTTAAGCGCACCCAGTGGGCAACTCTATAGAACTGAGTTCTTGTGCCACTTCTCACAAAATGACTCGGATGCAGAAGACAGGTTGTTTTTTTTGGCCACCAAACAGCTACAACATGAGATTTTGCTGCCTTTCTTTTTCCAAAGCAGAACTTGGTAGAAATGTACAAGGCTGTGTAGGAATGCATGGATTATGAGTGAGCAGATCTGATTTTGCAATTTAGATCTGCTCTGGTCTGAGTGGTGTCCACTTTGTATTCTATGCTGGACTCTAGGCTTCCATATGAGGCAAGATCCTTGAGGTGTATGGTTCATCAGGAGGGAAGAGCATCTAAAATGATACCGTTGCTTTTATACGAGAGGCCTGGGGGATCCAAGACAGAGGTGTCCATAAGCAACCCACACAAGACTCCCAAGCAGCCAGTCCCTTGTCCTTTCAGAACAATGAGCAACATGACTGCATTGTTTATAAATGATGCAGTGGAAGATGTTTCGTTACAGCATGAATGCATTAGGACACAGCCTACATTCTCTTAGATGACTGCTGGCCACCAGCTGTGATTCTTTGAGGCATCAATGTGAACACAAAGGTGTGACTTCCTGAAGGTGGGAACAAGGCTGCTGTCGCTCTCAGCAGCTCCCACCTTCTAGTTCGGTGGTAAGGCCAAGTTTAGAAACAAATTGGAAGACGTTGGAGAACGGGTTTGCTTGTCTTGTCTTTCTCTTTTCTCACATTTCCATGGAAAAGGTACTTCTGTATCTTCCCCCTCGAGAGGGCAATATTGGGTGGACATCTCTCCGTCCGGGTTTGCCCCCGTTTCAACCTCTCCCACTGAGGTGTAACATAGCCATGTCTAGAACGGCAGCTAGCAATATTTTCATTTGGAGTGTGTCCACTCAATGACATGTGGGCTTGTCTTTTGTTTTCACTCTTGATCCCTCGGCCAGCCATTCAAAATGTTATCAGAAGGAGTTACTGCCAGGGAGTGGCTGCCTAGCCAGGGAATAGTTTCCCAGGCTTCCACTATTATCCTTAGACCTTACATTTAGAAACATAAATGCAAGCCTCGGTCAAGATTTTCAAGCAATGGTTACGCCTTCTTCATGCCCCTTCCACCAGCTGGCTATGTGTGGAAGATGACATACATGTGGATGATGAGGAGCTGGATCCCTGGTCACCTTATTGGGAGGAGGTACTCTGACTAGAACATGTCTTTAAATTATTACATAGTAGGAAATAGATTTGATTTGTATTTGAGGTATTAGACACTTTTGGTTTATTCTTTCCAGTAGTTTTGTATGGCTCCAGTGAATACTAATGAATGTGCTACGTGGGTGGATTAGGCCCATACATCTCCAAATAATTGGAAAAGAATTTAATCTGAGTGTGCCTTTCACATGACAATGTGTTTCTATGCTTAATTTTGAAGGGAGTACCTGAGACTTGATTTGGCTTCTGGTAAGGTTTCCAAAATCATTTATGGTTAGCTCCATTTTTTCAAGGTCACTGACACCTAGCTTGTTAAATTGGAAAAAAGAGAAAATTTAATTCCAGCTGCTTCTCTGTTGGTCTAGTCTTTGTTGATCAGAACCATGATTAGGATGGGGGTGGGCATATGGTTGCTACTTCAACTTTCAACTGTCCTCCATGGAGATGTAAAGCATGAAAGCGGAAAAATAATGTTTGTTTAGAGCCGTGCTTTTGGAGGGACAAATTTCAGTCAAGAGCTAGGCAATTAGATCCTTCCCAGTCCAAAACAGAAACATGATGTTGAGGGTGGGGACGTGAACTTACACAGTGCTAAAGCACTGCAAATGCTGACTGGCAGATGGTAACCTAGGCTAGGGTCCCAGCGCATACAGACAAACTATCAGGCTAAATGCTTCAGTGGGATGGTAGACATAACCAACTGCAAGTGAGCAGATTTGCTGGAGTGACATCTAGAATACTTTGGAGGGTCCGGAAGTATTATTTATAACCTGGATTCTTTCCCTTGAAACATCTCTTGGGAATCCCCATTTCTTTTATGACCAGACCCTTCCAGCAAAGGCAAAGATAACCCATTGGGCACAGTCATGACTTAGAAAACAGATGGGTTACTGTGTCCTCCAATAGAGTCAATTATCTTATGTCTTCCTCCCTCCTCCCCTGCCCCCCTTTGTGAAGCTGGTGGCCTAGACTATAAATCGCTGATTAGGGCAAATATTTCAAGCACACGTCACAGTAACCCAGGCCCATGTAGGGAAGCAAAGCTGCCAGCAGAGAAGAAGAAATCTACACAAAATACAAGTGTATGTATATATATTTTGCAACAAAAGAAACTATTTATTTGGAATCTGCATTACCAGTACAAATTAGGAGACTGTAAAACCTACATCGTGTTAGTATCATTAGAGAACACAAAAGTTCAGCTGGAATCAAAGGGGACAGAAGCCTGTGCTCTCACAGAAGCAGAAAAGCTTAAGCTTTCAAAACCCAAGAAGAGCAGAGCTTTGCAGGTTTATACTCTCAATAATAAGAGGAAAAGGTGGGTGTATTGGGGGGTGGGCGAGAAAACCAACAACCAAAGGAAAACACTTCAAAATGAAACCCCCAAAGGGAAGCAGTAAAAGAGAGAAAGAGGGGGAAACATTCAATGTTTTATTTATTTTAACAAAAGGAAAAAAAAGTTTACAAAAAAAAATAGAAGTTTCCAGAAAGCTTTGAGCTAGGCCGGAAACCAGAAAGGTGATGTGAAAAGGTTGCCTTTCATTTCTCATGACAGAAACAAGAGCATAGCTGTCTCCAGGTGGAAATGCTTCCCACAGCATAGTTCCACAACTCTGAAGTTTTGTTGTTGTTGTTTTCTTCTTCATGTATCTGGCTGGAATCCTGTCTGCTCTCTGATCACCTGAATGTTTGAATGAGCGATGTCCAAAACTGAACGTCTGTCCAACAATGTGGCTTTCTTTTTTCCCTATAACTAACACAAAACTTCTGATGAAGCCTGCTTTGCAATTTAAACAGTCAACCTAATCGGAAGTTAGTCACAAGTGCACCGTCAGTGAATCAGAAACCAGCTTCTAAGCAGTCAGCCTGCAGCCTGGGCTCTGGCTTATCACCTCATCAACTCTCTACCCAGAAGTGGGGACTCTGCATCCCACCACGGCAGTACCTCCTGTGGAGTTCTGCCAGGAGAAAAATTCTGTCTTGTAGGAAGTATTCTCCTGGACGGTTGACGTTAACCAGGGAAAAAGAAAGCTATTCAGGGAGACAGAAAGACATTCAGAATAACCAAAGGCCAAAGTCTTTCCTTCCAGTATAAGAAATCCCCTGGACAGACTCTGAGTTTTTAAGGAAGCAAGTCCTTGCCTCATTATCTTGAGGACTACAGGGGTGCCACACATTCTGGGCGTGCAAGAACACATGGGCTTTATTTGTCATTGCTTTTGACATCGACTGAAGCAAAGCAGAACAAGGGAGTGTCCTCCTTGACCAAGGACCCCTTTTCACATCACCTTGTATACATATTTAAGGAATAAAACCAGCAAGACCCGAACGCAACCCTGACAGTGAAAAAAAGCACCCCCCCTCAAATAAACAAAACCAAAATAACACAAAACTATTTTTTTTTGTATTTTTAAGAGCAGGAATAAAGAAAGGAAAAAAATTTATTTTGGGTCTCAAAATTAATAAACAGAATGTATTAGGTTGTTCCTATTATGCTCACTATTCCAACCTTATTTTTTTTCTTTTTTTTTTTTCCTTTTTATTTTTTTAGTTTACAAAATGAATTACGGTCACTTTTAAACATCGTGAAAGAAGAAATGGATGTACACAACTTGACACTTTTCTAGCATTCTTGAACTAATTCACAAATGCAAGAAAATAAAAAGAAAAATGGGGGGAATGAGGAACATAGGTAGTTTGGTGTTAAAAACGGACGCAGGAATGACGTGTATTGTCACAGGAAGAAGGGAAACTTCCCCTTCCTGTTTTGCGTGCTATGAGGGTCATTTTTAAAATTTTTATTATAAACACTATTAAATTCAGACCGCTTTTTTGGTTTTTTTTT
>CABHPH010147173.1:0-19183 GCA_902168325.1 Peromyscus nudipes | reverse complement strand
AGAAGGAGGAGGAGGAGGAGGAGGAGGAGGAGGAGGAGGAGGAGGAGGAGGAGGAGGAGGAGGAGGAGAAGAAGAAGAAGAAGAAGAAGAAGAAGAAGATTGGTGCTAAGAGCCTTCAGTTAAAAAATAACATGGAGTATTTGTCTTTCTGAGTCTGAGGTACCTTACTCAATGTGATCTTTTCTAATTCCATCTATTTACCTGCAAAGTTCATGATTTTACTTTTTTCTGTACAGCTGAGTAGTACTTCATTTGTATATATACCACATTTTCATTATCCAGATGATTGTTGAAGAACATTTAGGATGTTTCTATAACATAGAGTAAATAAAGCTATACTGAATATGAATGAGCAAGTATCTATGGGATAGTATGACTAGTCCTTGGACATATGCCAAGGAGTGATATGGCTGAGTCTTGGTAGATTTACTTTTTGCTTTTTCAGAATTCTCTGCACTGATTTCCATGGTGTCTACATCAGTCTGTAATCCCATCAGCAATGAATGAGTGCTCCCTTTTCCCTCTATCCTACCCATCAGCAATTATTGTGTGTTGTTTTGTTGATCTTTGCATTGTAAATAGGGAAGGAAGAATTATAAAATTCCTTTTTGTTATTTCTATAGTTACTAAGGATGATGAACATTTTGAGAAATTTCTTAGCTATATTTTTTATCTTTTTTCTTGGGCTCCAGGCCCATTTCTCCAATGGGTCATTTTGCTGTTGTTTTTGTTATTTTATTTTATTTTTGTTTTTTATTGTTTCTTTGTTTTGGTTTTTGACTGTTTTTTTTTAGTTCTTTATAAATTATGTATATTAGTCCTCTGTCAGATGTGTAACTGGCAAAGATTCTCTTCCATTCTGTGGGCTTGCTCTTCACCTGATTGATTATTTCTTTAGCTGTTCAGAGCTTTATAGTTTCATGACATCCCACTTGTCAATTGTTGGCCTTAATTCTTGAGCCAATGAAATATATTCAGAAGGTCCTTTCCTGCACATATCTCATGTAGGATACTGCCTATGTTTTTTCCTAGCAGTTTCAGTGTTTCAGATTTCATACTTAGTTCTTGATTCATGTGGAGTTAGTTTTTGTGCAAGACTATAAATAAGCTACCAATCTCATTCTTCTGCATGTGGACATCCAGTTTTCACAGCACTATTTGTTGAAGATGTTTTCTTTTCTCCAGATTATGTTCTTGGCATCCTTGTCAGACATGAAGTGGCTGAAGTTACATGTACTAATGTTCTATTCCTTTGGTCTACATGTCTCCTTTCATGCAGAATAGAATCATATTTATTACAGTGGATATATCTTACGTTCTGGAAACGATATTCCTCCAGCATTGTTCATTTTGCTCAATATTATTTTAGCTATTTGTGGTCTTTTGTGGTTCCATGTAAATTTTAGGATGGTTTTCTTTCTATTTCTGTGAAGAATAAGATAGTGAATTTGATCAGGATTGCATTGAACATGTAAGAGCTTTTAGTAAAATGGTCATTTTCACAATGTTGATTCTACCAATCCATGAGCATGAGATGTCTTTCCATTGCTTAGCATTTCTTCCGGAGTAACTTTTTCATTGTAGAAGCCCTTCACTTCCCTGGTTAAATTTATTCCTAAGTATTTTATTTTCTTTGAGGCTATTGTGAATGGAAGTGTATTCGTGATATCTTTCTCGGGGTGCTTGTTGGTGATGCATAGAAAAGATATTGATTTGTGAAAATTGAATCTGTATGCTGACACATTGCTAAAGTTTATTATTTCTAGAAACTTCCTGGTAGAATTTTGGGGATCTCTACTCTATATTATGTCTTCTATAAATAGTTTACCTTCTTTCCTTATTTTTATCTCTTTAATTTTTTATTCTTGCCAGTTTGTATTTCAAGCACAATATGAAAGAGTAGTGGGGATTATACACATCCTTGTCTCATTTCTGACTTCACTGAGGTTGCCTCAAACTTCTCTACCTAGGATGAAGTTGGCTGTGGTTTTCTCGTATATTGCTTTTATACTGCCTTGAGGAATGTTTCCCCTAACCATAAATTCCCCAAGACTTTAATTCTAGAAATCCACAGAAGTCTACTTAAGGGGTATCAGGGAATTGATTAAGATAAAAGATGGGGAAATACACTCACAAAATACAGAACCAAGTAAACAGTTGAAATCTTCCTCTGTTCTGTCTGGGAGCTAATGCACCTGGCTAACTGGTCTCCAGTCATGCCAAGAAGAGAGCATGACCCCTCTAACTTTCCTTTTAAGAGGTCACATCTGCAGGCAAGAAGCACTGCCTCCTTCTGGCCATATAGCCCAAGGTCATGGGCAGAGCAAATACCACTATAAGACTTTATTATGAAGGTGTGTTGAATTTTGCCAAAGGCTTTCTCTGCATCTATTGAAATAACATGATTTTTGTCTTTAAGTCCAGATATGTAGTTTATTATGTTTATTGACCTATGTATGTTGAACCATCCCTGAATCTCAGGAATAAAGCCAACTGAGTCATAGTGTATAATCTTTTTAATGTATGTCTGTATTCTGCTTGCAAGTATTTTAGTGTCAATGTTCATTGGGGATATTAGCCTGCAGTTTTCTTTCTTAATGTGTCTTTTTCTGTTGGGGTATTAGAATGGTACTGGCTTCATAGATGGTGTTTGGGGGTGCTCCTGTTTGTTTTCTTTTCCTTTTCCTTTGTTCTTCTTTTACTAAAAAAATAATTTTAAAAGGACTGGTTGTACGGTATAATTCTTCTGTGAATCCCCATGACCCAGGACTTTTTATTTGCTAGAAGGCTTTTTATTACTATCTCAGTGTCTTCATTAGTCATGGGAATGTTCAGGTTGTTGACTTCCTCTTGTTTTAATTTTGTGGTTTATCTCAATCCAGAAATTCATCCATTTCGTTTAGAGTGTCCGTCTTAATGGAGTACAGGTTTTTAAAATATTCTCTTATAAGATTCTGGCTTTTATAGTATCCATTGTAATGTTTTTCTGTTCATTTTGGACTCTGTTCATTTAGGTCCCCTTTTTCTGTTTTAAGGTTACTGGGACAAGTGTCTGTCAAACTTGTTTATCTTCTAAAGAAGCAGCTCTTATATTTGTTGATTGAATGTGCTATTTCACTGGTTTTGCTCTGATTTTTATTATTTTGTACCATTCATTTTGTTTGGATTTTATTAGTTCTTGTTTTCTCAATGTTTTATGCTGCATCATTCAGTCATTTATTTATTTATTTCCAATATTTAATATATGCACTTAAAACATTGAATTTCTCTGGTAGAATTATTTTTGAGGTGTCCCAGAAGTTTTGTTTTCATTCTTATTTAGTTTCAGGAAATTTTTTATTTCTTATTTTATTTCTTCTTTGACTCATTCATCATTCAGTAATGAGTTGTTTAATATTCATGGGTCTATGTATTTACTAGAGGTGTGTTTGCTGTCAAATTTTAAGTTTTATTACTACAAGGAATAATTTTAATCTTTCTGAATTTGTAAAGATTTTTTGTGTCCCAGAATGTACTCTATTTTTGAAAATCTCCTGTGTGATACTGAGTACAATGTGTATTTTTGTTGTTTTTATAGAGTATTCTGTATGTATCTGCTAAATACATTGGATGTATGAATTTGATTAATTCTGATGTTTCTCTGTTTATTTTTGTTCAGATGACCTGTCTATTGAAGAAAGTGGGGTATTTAAATCATCTATTATTAATGCATTGACGATAATCTGTTTTTCACCCCAGCAGCATGTTTTTTATGAAGCTGGGAACCCCAGAGTTTGGTGCATGTATGTTTAGGATAGGAATGTTCCCTTGGCTAACAATTTTCTTGATTAGAATGAGTGTCCCTCTTTTTCTCTTCTGATTAGTTTTAGTTTGAAATTTGTTTTGTCTGATACTGATATTTGTTTTTATTTACTCTTTTACTCTTTGGGGGACCTGCCACCCAGCTCGCAAATAATCACATGAAAGCTTATTCTTTCTTATGAAGACCCGGCCTTAGCTTGGCTTGTTTCTAACCAGCTTTTCTTACATTGTCCCATCTACCTTTAGCCTCTGGGCTTTTATCTTTCTATATACCTTTTTTTTTTAACTTCGTACTCCATTGCTTGCTGTGTGGCTGTGTGGCTGTGTGGCTGTGTGGCTGTGTGGCTGGGTGGCTGTGTGGCTGGGTGGCTGTGTGGCTGTGTGGCTGGGTGGCTGGGTGGCTGTGTGGCTGTGTGGCTGTGTGGCTGGGTGGCTGTGTGGCTGGGTGGCTGGTCACTGGAGTCCTCCTCTCCTACTCCTGTTTTAGCTCCTCGATCTCTTCTCCCCTCATTTCTCCTCCTATTTATTCTCTCTGCCTGCCAGCCCCACCAATCCTTTCTCCTGCCTGGCTATTGGCCTTTCAGCTCTTTATTAGAACAATCAGGGGTTTCAGATGGGCAAAGTCACACAGATTCACAGAGTTAAACAAATGCAACATAAAAGAATGCAACATATCTTTGCATCATTAACATGTACAACACATAGATTGATTTGGTTTCTTGATCCAGTCAGTCAGCCTGTATCTTTTTGATCAAAGAACTGATACAATTTGATTTTTAAACTACTATTTGTAGCTGGAGTTTTCCCTCCAGGTCCCACCAGGCCCCAGCAGTCCGACAGCCCACTTATAAAATAAACACACAGATGCTTATATTATTTAAACTGTTTGGCCTAATGACTCAGACTTCTTGCTAGCTGTTCTTATATCTTAAATTAACCCATTTCTATTAGTCTATAAGTTGCCACGTGGCTCGTGGCTTACTAGTACCTTACATCTCACTTGTCATGGTGGTGGCTGGCAGCATCTCTCTGCCTCAGCCTTCCACCTCCCAGAATTCTTCTCCTCCTTGTCCAGCCTACCCTATCCTTCCTGCCTAGCTACTACTGGCCAATCAGCATTTTATTTATATAGAGTGATATCCACAGCAACTATTTAAATGTGTGTGTTAATTGTGGTCATTGTTTTGTTTATAATTGTGGTATTGTTTGTGTTTTCTTTGTCATTTGTGTTTTAGTAATTATGGCTTCATATTTCTTTCCACTGTCTCTCAGCTAAGCTCATTCATCTCTTCAGCTGAATGTATTGCTTCTTGTATTCACGTTCAGTTTAGTTTGTTAGAATTAAATTTTTCTAGGATGCCATGGAAAGATTCTCTTTCTCCTTCATTTACTGCAGATAGTTTTGCTAGGTATATTAGTCTATGTTGGAAGTAATAGTCTTTTCAGATTTGGACTGCATTGTTCCAGCCCCTTTTGGTTTTCAAAATTTCCACTGAAAACTGAGCTGTTATTCTGTTGGGCTTACTTTGATATGTGACACATGTGTAGCTGGAGAGTTTTTTTTCTGGATCCAGCCAAGCCCCGGCAGTCCAACAGCCCATTTATAAAATAAACACACAGATGCTTATATTATTTAAACTGTTTGGCCTAATGGCTCAGGCTTCTTGTTAATTGTTCTTATATCTTAAATTAACCCATTTCTATAAATCCATACCTTGCCACGTGGCTCGTGGCTTACCAGCATCTTCACATGCTGCTTGTCATGGCAGCAGCTGGCCTTCCATTTCCCAGAATTCTCTTTTCTGTTTGTCCCACCTATATTTCCTACCTGGCTACTGGCCAATCAGCATTTTATTTATACAGAGTGATATCCACAGCACACATGTCCTGTTAAATGTGATAATAAAGGAAATTAAGGCATGGCTTACTAAGTAAAGATGGAAAAGTAAAGGCAGGGTGCCAGACGTAGACTCTCTTCTTCATAGAGGTCAAGAAACTCAGAAGCAATTTTTTTCTGAACTTTAGTGCAGATTATAAACATTATAGCATATTTAAAATATGTAGACAAATATCAAAAGCATAATCCATGAATGAAAATCTTGCCAAGCTGGATTTCCTTAAAGTTATAATCATCCTCTCTACAAAAGATAGGACAAGAGATTAAAAGGCTAAGCTGCACACTGGGACAATGTACTCTGAAGGCTAGCAGAAACATACAAAGAACTTAAACTTGACAGAAACAAGAGAAAAAGAACTTGATAATAATGTGAACTAAATTTTTAAGCAGACATCTCAGAAAATAAAACATAAACTTGGGAAACAATCCCATGAAATGATGTTTCACCTAATATGTGATCAAGGAAATGCAATCTAAAGCAATGGTGAGATTTCTGTACACTCACTGGAACCACCCAGAGTACAGAATAGTGGGTGACTTCATTACCTGCTGGCAAGGACAGAGAGTGAGTGAAACTCTTGTTGCTATACAGTGGTGCAGCCACTTTGAAAGGAATTCTGGCAATGCTTTTAGATGATGATGCTCTCAATATATAATGAGTGTGATATATATGCCAACAATCACACTCATTACTTTCTTCTCAAAGGAGTTGAAAACTCAAATACACAAAACTCTGCTTGTAGAAGTTAATAACATTTTATCTTCAATTGGGACAACTTAGTCACAGCCAAGTTATACTTCAGTAAGTCAATGAATAAACAGTAATATGTAAAGCAATGGATTTTCATTTAATGCTAAAAAGCTGTGAGCTGCCAAACTATGAAAGGACATGAAAAAATTAAATTCATATCAGCATACATAAAAAAATACTGTGTGATTTCAATGATGTAATATTTTTGAGCAGGTAAAACTGTGAAGATTGCTGGGCGGTCGTGGCGCACACCTTTAATCCCAGCACTCGGGAGGCAGAGCCAGGTAGATCTCTGTGAGTTCAAGGCCAGCCTGGGCTACAGAGTGAGTTCCAGGAAAGGCGCAAAGCTACACAGAGAAACCCTGTCTTGAAAAATAAAAAACAAAAAAGAAAAAAGAAAGAAAGAAAAGGAAACTGTGAAGATTGTAAAGAGATCAATGGTTGTCAGAGTTTAGAGAGACAGGTACATGAATAGAGGACAGAGTGGGTGAGCAATAACACTAACTCCATAGGAAACTTTAGCAGTGGGTACATGTCATTATATATTTGTCCAAACATAGACTATAAAAATAAAGGTGAACCCAAATGAGTTCTATGGACTTTGGTTACTAAAGACATGTCATTGTTCATCAGTTACATAAATTTGATGTGTCTTTTGGAGTTACTGATAATGGTTGAGGGTGTGTGTGTGTGTGTGTGTGTGTGTGTGTGTGTGTGTGTGTGTGTGATTCTGAGTATATATATAGTTTGAGTGTGTGTGTGTGTATGTGAGTATGTATGAGTTAGTGTTTGTGTGTTAGTCTAAGTATCTATGTAATTCTGAGTGTGTGTGTGTGTGTGTGTGTGTGTGAGTGTCTGTGGATATCAGTTTGTGAGTGTGAGTGCATGTGTATGAGTTTGAATGTATATGTGTGTCAGTGTGTGTGAATGTGTCAGTGCATGTGTATATGAGTGTATATGAATGTGCCTGTGTGAGTATGCGTATGTTTATGTATGTGTGTGAGTCTTTGTGAGTCTGTATGTGAATCTGCATGTGCATGTGTGTGTGCATATGTGTGAGTGAGTGTGTGAATTCACTTATGTGACTGAATCTGCATTTTTCCTGTCCAATTTACCATGAAATACAACATATTCTAATAAGGCTTGTCCAATCTCTTGACATTACAACATGGTGCTGCCATTTACAAAGTTCATGCCTGAGAACTACAAAATTAAGCTTTACAAATTGAAAAAGAAAACATGTTTAAAGCAAGTTATAATTTGGGGCTGGCTGGATTCACAATTATCCTTGATTACATGCAGTCCATGAGTCAGGCATTAACTATGGCTGAAAGTCTAAATATAGTTAGTCTTTGTTATGTCCATACTGTAAGAAATATTCCCAGGGTCACAAAGAAAGAGGCCAGCACTTCAATTAAACTTCTGTGCAAGTCATTTGTTTTACTTCTGCCAAAGTTTATGCCGCTCAAAGCCAGTAGAGCAGACATAAAGACAGGAAGGTCATGTCTGCTTTCTTTCCGGATACAAAGGGGGAGTTGGGCTGCTCCTCACTGGTTCAGGTCCCACTGGACAGTCTAAATTGTCTAATCTAATAAGGTGCAAGGGAAAACAAATGGCAGTGAATGGCACTCTCTTCTGTTTGGAAGAAGAGAATTGGGACAGGAAAGGGTGGTATCTGCCTAGAGAGTTTGAAGCTGAAAAATAATTTTTATTGTTTGACAAGTGAAAATGGTCATATTTTGAAGGAACAGACAGTTGTTAATTGTATTTCACAAAATTCCAATGTGGGACAAGCCAGTAAGAATACAGAGGGGAATTCTAGATGCTGATATCTTCCAGGGTCCTCTGATGTAAAGTTCAGGGTTGTCCCTTGGAAGCATGTGCTTATCCTTTCCATCACTTGTGTGAATGCCAGTGTGGTTTTTTCCATGGGAAATGCAGTCTAGAGTAGCAGTAAATTTGCTTTTCTGAGGTAACCTGTCCTGACATGCTCTCCCATGAGTCTTCCTTGCATCAACTCTCTCCTCATGCAACGAGGTGTGTAGGACAAATGATCTGCTAACTTCACTGGAGTCTAAATTCACAGCAATTGTTTGACCAGAAACTCCATCAGCTCTGGGCAATAAAAGCTGATTTTAGAAGAAATACATATTTTATTTAACTACTGACTACAAGTAAAAAATCAAAATAAATGGGTTTTTGTTGGCAACTTTAAAAGTCTCCTTAAAAAGAACAGTTTGACTGGTGGCAGGCCAGTCTCATGTGATTTTTTTAAAATTATTTTCACAAAAAGACAGCAAAGAATTTCAGTGCATGAGAACCAAACTGGCATAACATAATGATTTCATTCCAAAACTTCTTTCAGGGGCATTCTCTATTTAAAAAACAAAAATAACAATAGCAAAAAATACCCTTTTTACTTCTACACATTGGTTTTCATAATATTTATATTTGTTTTTTAAACATTTCCACCCAAAATACTAAGCACAAATACATATTCCAACTCTGTTAAAATAAACATGTAAATATTAATATTTAAAAACAGCTTAACAGTAACATGCTGCTGTTGAAACAATTTAACCTGAAAAGAGATCATTGGTGAAACTGTTAAATACACTTTTAAATTTCTGAAATGTCCTTAAAACATATTTCTGATATTTTGTACTACATATTTATGTGAAGCAATGTTCTCAGAACAGATAATTTATTGTAAAATCAAAATGTCAATCAACTCTGAAAAGTCTTGAAGATGTTCTGTGCCTTACAGTATTAAATTTTTAGTGGAATTTTAATATTTTATGTAAAAATAATCACATCTATCATATTAGTTTGTAAATTTATTTGCATCTTTAATAAATGGTAAGATTATATGTATGCCAAAGAATTGTTTTCAAATAAATTTCATTATGATTTATTATTAATAAATGTTTGATTTGTATACATATGTTCTGTACTTATATACACAGGGTCACACAAAAATTTCTTGGGCAAAAGGGATCACAAGTAACAATAACATAAGAAGCCCTGCTGTGGTTTGCCAGTTCTTCTGCCTGTTTTGATCATTCTGATTTCTCTGATCACTGATACATCACATAACAAGTTGATGCTATTAATTCTTCCCACAGGGCTTTCAGTGGGTCATCGCCATTGGCATACTGTTCACCTTCTTATACACTTGGCAAATTCATTGTCGTCATTACATTCTTGGAGGTGTATAGTCTCATAATATTTTAGCTTGTTTGAGCTTATTCTATTTATAGATACTTGATTATACTCCTACATGCCCTCTAAGTTTTACATGCCCCCAGGATTGAGATGGTCTTGGGGCCATCTTGAAGAAAGTGTTGGCTTTCTCACAACTGTGATTGCCTTATTGTAAGTTTATATGGAAATTGTGTATAGCTAAATGCTCATGGCAGTCAATATAGTCAACAAAAGTTAGTACATCAGCCCCATAACCACATCAAAGCTAAGTAGGACTTGGGACATGTATTTATCACATCTTATTCCTCCTGGATGCCAGCAACCACTGCCAACAGGACTGTGTTTGCTGCTTGCTAATCACATAGTGCACAACTCATGAACAACGCTTTCTCTCACAAGGTCTGATGTGCATCCTGAATAGTTCCTTGTGTGTATGTACCCAAAATGCAATAAGCAACCAGAGGCCAAATATTTGAAATGGTTGTTTCTCTAGAGATTTTCAAATAAGCACCACCTCTTTATTGTGTGCCCTTTGGTTATTTAAGGCTTCCCAGATGCTTGCTTATTTGGGAACAGGATCCCAAAGAGAAATAGGCCACTTAGAAAGAATCGGGTGAGGCCCTTTCCGGAAAAACCTCAGTCTTTTCCTTCTCAGTTGTGAGGCAACTTGTCCTTTGGTTGAACTTAAACAAGAAACAAAAAGATCACAAAATGTATGATATCTGCAAACAATAACCTATTCGTCTTGAAAATCTTTATGCACAAAGACAGCTAAAAGCAGCTGAATAGAAGGGCTGGCGCAGGGAAAACCCTGTGGCTCCTACTTCTGTATCCCCTATGCTTGAGGTTGACCTGCTGTGGTGAGGTGATAAGGGAAAGAAGAAAAGACAGACAGAAAAGCTTGCATTGAGTCATCTGTGCACTCTGAAAGAGACAACGTGCCAGTAACACGCAGGAAACTCAGAGTTTATTTTATACATCTGAATAAAGCAGGTAGGGTTTTTTTGCATACAGCTGAAAAAGGAGGAGGTGAGTGAGCTTGCCATAGGAGGCTTTCATGGGGAGCAGTTTCAGGTTGCAGTCATCCAGGGGGTTGATAGTTTCTGTACACACTGGTTTTAGCTAAAGATCATTTACCAGCATTGTAAGAGGATTTGAAGAAGGTTTGCCATTTCTTTGAGCCTGACCCTGGGAAGATCTAGCCAATCCATGGCCTTGACATGGCCTTGCTCATATCAACAGCACACACTCATCCAGGTGATGTGGATTATGCTTATTGTTAATAATAAAGCTGATTGGCCCATAGCCAGGCAGGAAGTATGGGTGGGACAACCAAACTAAGGAAGGGAGGAGAGTGGTGGAGGAGGAGATACCAGGAGCTGCCAAAGGAGCAAGATACCAGAGCACCAGTAAACCATGGGCCACGTGGTAGTACAAAGATTAATAGAAATGGGTTAACTTAAATATAAGAGCTAGTTAGTAATAAGCCTGAGCCATCAGCCAAACATTTATAATTAATATAAGCCTCTGAGTGATTATTTGGAAACGGCTGAGGGACGGGGTGGGACAGAGAAAAGCCTCTGGTTACAGTCGGGGTTTCATGTGATCCCCCACACATGGCCACCTTTCTACACACCCTCTATTACATTTTTCCAGTCCCCCACCCCAAACTTCTGATTCAAAGAATTTTCCAAACCATCCTTTTCAAACCCTATGTTCTCTTTGTGACTAATTAGATTAGTAGTCCAGACTTCTGTGAACAAGTGTCTCCTTGGTGTCACTAGAGCACAGCAGCTTTTGGATTATGGTAGACATCAACAAATAAGCTGATATTTCCTTATGTTTCATTTTAGTTCTCCATACCTAAGCCTGTTGGGGGTGTTATCTCTTGAAGTTGGAGAAGCTGAAATTGCAATGTCGGCAACAGAGGGAGATTCTGCTATGGGTCATTAGGGAGCAGTTGAGGAAGCATTTTATTTTTTTATTATTTTGTTTTTCTATTTTACCTGACTTTTATTTTTCAGACAGGGTCTCACACATCCCAGGCTGATTGCAAACTTTCTATACAGCTAAAAATGAACTTGACCTTCTGATCTTTCTGCCTCTGTGTCCTTAGTGCTGAGATTACAGGTGTACATCACCAAGACCTGCTTTATGTAGCATCAGGATGGAGCTCAGGGACCTGGGCATTGCTGTGGATGTCTTTCTGTATACTGTGAGTATATGTTGCTCTCACTGGTTGATAAATAAAGCTGTTTGGCCAATGGCAAGGCAGAATAAGGTTAGGTAGTACATTCAAACTGAAGGCAGAGATGAAGAAGGGTGAAGTCAGGTGAGATGCCAGCCCGCTGCCCAAGGAGCAACAAGATGCCAGCAGACTAGTAATGCCATGGTCACATGGCAAAATATGGATTAATAGAAATGGGTTAATTTAAGATGAAAGAGCTAGATAGCAAGAAGCCTGAGCCATAGGCCATGCAGTTTTTAATTAATATAAGCCTCTGTGTGTTTACTTGGGACTGAGCGGCTACTGGACTGGGCAGGACACAGGAAAACTTCCATCTACAGTGCATGCCAGCAGAAGTCTACCAACTGAGCTACATCCCTAGTCTTTTATTCTATTTTTTTTTAAAAAACAAGTCCTGATATTGAGAATTTTTCTTAATGAAAAACCTCAGATAATACAGTTGTCTCAAAACAACTGTACCAATGTAAAATAAAAACCAATACCAAATCCAACTTCAGAACTTAAGGATATTGAGTCCAACTAGATCTCATTTCCTACCTACATTGTTACATTCCCTTTCTCAGTTTGGTTCCTATATCTTCCTAAACATTTTAAAAATGTTTTCTCTTTTTTCGTCAGCTCTTTTTTTTTAATCTTTATTTTTCCCTCATACCTTACATCTTGACCTCAGTTTCCCCTCCCTCCACTCCTCCCAGTCCCCACCCCCACCTCCCCTCTCCCCCAAATCAACTCTTCCTGTTCCCTTCAAACAAACAAACAAATAACAACAAATAAGCAGAGCTTTCAAGGTAATTCACCAAACATATCCACCTAATAAGATACAATAAAACCAGGCACAAACCCTCATATCACTTCTGGAGGTGGCAACCAAGTAGGAGGAAAAGTGTCCTAAGAGTAGACAAAAGAGTCAGAGATATCGTCCACTCCCACTGTTGAGAGTCCCACAAGAATACCAAGCTGCACAACATTAAGGTATATGCAGAGGACCTAGCTCAGACCAATATAGGGTCCATGTTTGTCACATCAGTTTCTGTGAGCCCCTATGAGCCCTGCTTAGTTGATTCTGTGGGCCATGTTCACATGGTGTCCTTGACCTCTCTGGCTCCTACAATCCATCCTCCTCCTCTTCTGCAGGGTTCCCTTGGCTCCACCTAGTGTTTAACTGCAGGTATCTGCATCTGCTCCTATCAGTTGCTGGATGAAGCCTCTCTGATGACAATTGAGCTAGGCAGCAATCTATGAGTATAGCAGAATATCATTAGGAATCATTTCATTGACTTTTCTGTTCTGTTTTTTGTTTGTTTGTTTTTGTTGTCGTTGTTGTTTTTGCCAGTCATGTTTGGTTCTGTCCTGGGTCTCTGGGCTGTCCTGCCTCTGGTTCCTGGCCATCCATGCAGTGTCAGGCCTAGGATCCCTTTCCTGGCATGGGCCTCAAGTTGGACTGGTCATGGGTTAGCTACTTGAACAAGTTCTGTGCCACCATTTCCCCAGCATGTCTTGCAGGCAGGACATATTGTAGGTTGAAGGTTTTGTGGCTCTGTTGATGTCCCAGTCCCACTGCTAGGAGCATTGTCTGGTTACAGAAGATGGTCAGTTCAGGCTTCTTATCCCCTATTATTAGGAAACTTTGCTAGCGTCACTCTCATAGATTCCAGGAAGTTTCCCCTGCACGATGTTTCAACATCTCCCCCAAATGCTCCCCAGCTCCAATCTTCTATCCTCATTCTCTCTCCCTCCATCTCTCCCACCACCCTCCTGATCTCTGCTGTTCCCACCATTCCCCCACCCCCAGTCCACCCACAAAAATCTATTCTATTTCCCCTTCCCAGGGAGAACCCTGTGTCTCCCCCTTGAGCCCACCTTGTTACTTAGCCTCTCTTGATCTGCAGATTATAGTATGACTGTCCTTTATTTAACAGCTAATGTCCACATATAAGTGAGTACATGCCATGTTTGTCTTTCTAGGTCTGGGTTACCTCACTCAGGATGATTTTTTTCTAGTCCCATCCATTTGCCAACAAATTTCATGATATATTTTTAACAGCTGAATAATACTCTATTGTGTAAATATACCAGTTTTTCTTTATTCATTCTTCAGTTGAGGGACATTTAGACTTTTTCCAGTTTCTGGCTATTATGAATAAAGGAACATAACTGAGCAAGTGTCCTTTGCAGTAGAATGAAGTGTCTTTGGGTATACACCCAAGAGTGGTATAGTTGGGTTTTGATTTTCTTAGGAACTGCCATATTGATTTCCATAGTGGCTCTACCAGTTTGCACTCCCACAGGAATGGAGGAGTTTTCGCCTTGTTCATCACCTTTGCCAGCATGAGCTGTCACTCGTGGCTTTGGTCTTGGCCACTCTGACAAGTGTAAGATGGAATCTCACTGTCCTTTTCATTTGCATTTCCCTTGTGGCTAAGGATGTTGAACTTAACATGTTTCTCAGCTATTTGAGATTCCTCTGTTGAGAATTCTCTGTTTAGATCTGTATCCCATTTTTAATTGGATTATTTGGTTTGTTGATGTCTAGTTTCTTGAGTTCTTTATATGTTTTGGATATTAGACTTCTGTCAAATGTGGAGTTGGTGAAAATATATTCCCATTCTGTAGGCTGCCATTTTTGTCCTTTTGATGGTGTCCTTTGCCTTAAAGAAGATTTTCAGTTTCATTAGGTCTCATTTATTGATTGTTGTTCTTAGTGTCTGTACTATCAGTGTTCTGCTCATGAAGTTTTCTCCTGTGCCAATACACAAGGCTATTCCCCACTTTCTCTTCTATCAGGTTCAATGTATCTGATTTTTATGTTGAGGTCTTTGATCCACTTGGGCTTGAATTTTGTGCAGGGTGAAAGACATAGATCTATTTACATTCTTCTATATACTGACATCAAGTTAGACCCTTTTGAAGATGCTGTCTTTTGTCCAGTAAGTATTTCTGGATTTTTTTTTTATCTAAACTCAAGTGTCCACAGTTGTGTGGATTTAAGTCTAGGTCTTAGATTCAATTCCATTCATCAACATGTCTGTTTTTATGACAATACCATGCAGTTTTTATTACTATGGATCTGTAGTATAGCTTGAGATCAGATATACTGATACCTCTAGATATTCTTTTATTGTATAGGATTAATTTAGCTATTCTGGGTTTTTTGTATGTTTGTTTGTTTTCCCATATGAAGTTCGGTATGGTCCTTACAAGGTTTGTAAAGAATTGTGCTGGAATTTTGATGAGGATTTCATTGAAACTGTAGATTGTTTTAGGTAGGATGGCTACTTTTACTATGTTAATCCTACTGATCCATGAGCGTGGGAGATCTTTACATCTTCTGATATCTTCTTCAACTTCTTTCTTCAAAGACTTCAACTTTTTGTCATATAGTCTTTCACTTGCTTGGTTAAAGTTACCCAAAGATATTTTATATTTTTTTGTGGCTATTGTATAGGGTGTGGTTTTATTGGTTTCTTTTTTGGTCCATTTTTCATTAGTATATAGGAAGGTTACTGATTTTTTTTTTTGGTTAATCTTGTATCCAGCCACTTCAGTAAAAGTTTTTATCAGCCATAGGAGTTTCCTAATAGAAATTTAGGGTCATTTATGTATACTAACATATCAACTGCAAATAGTGAGACTTTGATTTCTTCCTTTCCAATTTATATCTCCTTCAATTGTCTTATTGCCCCTGCTAGAACTTCAATTACTATATTTAATAGATATAGAGAGAGTGGACAGCCTTGTCTTGCTCCTGATCTTAGTGGAATTGCTTTGAGTTTCTCTCCATTTAATTTGATGTTAGCTATTTGGCTTTCTGTAGATTGCCTTTAGTATGTTTAGGTATGTCTCTTGTATCCCTAATCTCTCCAAGACTTTATCAAGAAGTCCAGATTCCCTAGAAATGACCACAGTGCACATAGGAACTGTAATTTTGGAGAGTATTCATTAGTTGAAACTGAATTTCAGTATTTGAATACAAAGAGTTGTTAGGCAAAAAAAAAAAATATATAGTGAGCAAGAAGTGAAAGGACATTAGTTGAGGTGGGGAATACAAGACATCATCAAGAATGACCAGTATCTATGGATAAAAATAAAGTATTCAAAATGTAGGTCATGCACAGTGGGAATCATTAGAAAGGGCTGGCTAACTTGGTTTTATTTGTTTCTCTTTAGATGACTCAATTTATTTATTAAAAATCAGTGAATAAGAGAGTCTCCTTCTTTCTTTCCTCCCATTATTTCTCCTTTCATGAACGTTGAACAATATAGGGAGGAAATATAATCATAGAAGAAAAAAGTACTGATGGCACACAAGAGACAGAACTGCAAGCAAATGCGTGCATATTGACCTTTGAAACGGTGAGGCATGCTAGTGCAGACACAGCTTTACTGTGTGACTATTGGTCAGAAATCAAGAGAGACCTTAATTAGTGAAATATGTACAATGACACTTATAAGAAAGATGATAGAATTGGAAGGCATCAATGAATTTGAGGTTCATTATATTACAAATGCGCATTGATCTGGTTATCTGATTACTTTTTTTTTCTTTTTTAGAGACAGTGTTTCTCTGTGTAGCTTTGCCTGTCCTGAAACTCATTCTGTAGACCAGGCTGGCCTCTAACTCACAGAGATCTACCTGCCTCTGCCTCCAGGATTAAAAGCATGTGCCACCATCACCTAATGCTGATTTCTTAATTAATGATCATCTCTGTGTGCCGGACAATGAAGGTGACTAAACTCACATGCAAAATTTGAATTTTACTGGCACTTAACAAAAATTATGAGCAAACAAGTCAAATGGAAAATGAAGAGGATGGAACCTGATGTGCAAACAATGTAATTACAGAATGGATCTTCCTGACTAATGAAAAACTAAAGTAATGAGTTAACTGGAAGTTTCAGTGGAGTAAAAGAAATGGTTCTTGTGGAGACTTTTGTATGGGTAAGTTAGGACAATGAGAACAATAAATATATGCTTTGAAAGAGGAAAATAAAATCAATAAATTATTTTCTTTAAATTAAGTACCTTCTAAATTTAAAAATATTCCTCTACATTTAGAGTTCTTCACTCCATCCTCAGCTTTTATAATAAGATTTCCTTTTTATGCTCTGATCCTCTGGTTCCATTATATGACCCCTTGTGAACATCCTGCACACACCGAGACAATCTAAGATAATCTTTTTCTGTCTCACAATTCTTAATCACACCAGAAAATCCTTTTATAGAAATCATGTGTGGAAAACATCAGCATATTCACAGTTCTTATTAGCACAGTATGGATATCTGGAAGGCACTTTTCAGTCTACTACATATCTGTGTCAATAACATGGTAGTATGCTTCAGAGTTGAATATTTTTGTAGAAAAATTTGATGATTAATGAGTAGCAATGGCTATTTGTATTGTAATTGGTGAAATTGTTGATACTCTCCATGATGTTATAAACCTTGTTCAAACCAATATTGTAATCTACCTGTGCTACTAAAAATTTCAAGCTGAGATAATTCATTTTGAATATAAAATGCTGTTGTAATTTTGCAAATTAATGAATTCAGCACTTGCTCAATTGGGTGACTCATTATGTTTACATCAATGCCAAGAAAATAAGGCAATATAGAAAGACAGAGAACAACTGGCTTGTGAATATAGATCCCTGGTAGAAACATCTTAGAAACACAGAGATTGGTTTTGTGTTTTTGAAAATGGAATGTATTGTGGTTAATACAAATGAAGAGTGGAGAGACAAAGGATTCTAGAGAATGAGGATGGTTTGTAAGATGATCACAAACTTGCGTCTAGGAACATTTTAGTGCTGAGAGTTAAGTGTGACCTGGATGATGTAAAAGAGGAGACACTGTGACTTTAAAGACCATTTAGGAACAGAAAGATTATAATTATAATGCCACACACATGGGTTGTACATTTCTTTGACAAAAAAGTCCATTACATAATCTAAAATTTGTTGTGTTAGTTTTAAAGATGTGATTGTTTTGAGGATCCTCTTTATTATAGACACTATTCAGGTACTAGGGATAATCTATTGAGCTCATATTCCAACTGTTCATGTGCTCTAGCTTTAATTTGATCACTATTTGTCTTTGATCATTCTATACTCTCAATATAAAATTATTCTATCATCTATCTGCCTATATATCAATCCTCTACCAATGATATATCATCCATCATCTATCATCAATATGTGCATAATTACTGACTAAGATCAGTAGGAGAGCTCTGAGTTAGAGGAACTAAAAACTTTTCAGTAGAATTCTCCTGTCCAGAAGGGGGCAGCACCTCCCTTATATAAGCACATAATTTCCTAGCATGTCTCCATAAGTAGGTGCTTGGCAAATGAGAAACTGGATTTTATAAGTTTTCTTCTTAACTTTAAGCAACTATTTAGATGTTACTGTTTTAAGAACATAAATTCTTTTAGCCCATGATCATCTGATGCCACAGAAATTCAGGTTCTTATATCCATCCAAATATGTGATGGAAAATTGTGCTCCCCTATGCTTAGACAAGGTGGCATCCTTATGGTAACAGGATTCCCTGTGTGCTTTTTCATACTGACCTTTTTCCTGCTAGCTCTTTATTTCCCACTTGTTCACTTCATTTGAATCGAATGAGCATACAATACACTTTGATGTAAATGTATAACAAGGTGCTTAAGATTTTTCTATCTAGTGTTTCACTGACATATAATTATGTGACCACATATCTTTTCTATTAGTCCTTGTTCTTCACAAACAACAAAGACGATTATATTGGAGAGATTCTAGATAGAAGTGATTTTTAGGTGATAATATTGACCAATATTCTCCATTTGCCTTCATGTACACCAACAATTGAATCACTTACAAACTGTCTTTTAAGCCTACTCAGAAAACGCCTTTCCGTTCTCTCCTTGAAATGCCATGTGACTTATGTACTTTCTTCTCTCATTTCATATGAGGCTCATTGGTATGATTTTTAATTCATCTCATGTCTCCATCCAGAGCCTTCGTTTTACAGCCAGCATCTATTTTTGCCTGAGTGTTGCCGTGTTGGTCCCACAGAGAATCCTATCATAAGGGAATCTATGATTTAAGGTGAGACTATGTGAGATAATTTAGGCACATTATTTATTTGTATGTGTGTGTGTGTGTGTGTGTGTGTGTGTGTGTGTGTAAATTATGAATACAACTTGTGCAGTCTTTTCAGGGCCAATCATTTGGTATTGAATAATCAATTAAGGGGCTCTTCCCAGGAGAAAACTAATTACTCCCTCTCTAAATTTTTTAGTT
>CABHPH010147172.1:0-12269 GCA_902168325.1 Peromyscus nudipes | reverse complement strand
GACAGCCAGGGCTATACAAAGAAACTCTGTCTCACAAAGCCAAAAGTAAATAAATAAAATATAATAAGATAAAGCAAAAATAAACACATAGAATAGGACAAAACAAAACACAGAAGGGAAAGGGCCAAGAAACAGACACAAAGAGGCTCATTCATTCGTACAAGATGCAAGGACATATAGGGTAAAAAAACAAAAATTAAAAGGATAGAAAATTTTTTAAAAAGCCCTGACATAACATTATGAGATAAAGAGTCTCCAAAGATGCCACTGAGTTCATTTGCTGTTGGCTGTCTACTGCTGGGCATGTGGCCTACCCTTAAATGTAGTTTGTTTCCCCAGTGAGACTCCCTCGGAGAAAACTAAATTTTCATTTGCAAGTGGCTGTCAACTGGAGATGATTTCTGGGTTAGGGATGGGGGTGTGTGTCCACTTCTCCTTTCAGCTCTAGGACCCCATCTGGTGCAGACCTGTGCAGGCCCTGTGCATGCCGCCTCAATGCCTAACTTCATACATGTGTTGATCCTGTTGTATTTAGAGGGCTTTGTTTCCTTGATGTTCTCCATCCCCTCTGGCTCTTACACTCCTTCTACCTTCTCTTCCACAAGGTGAGCTGTGAAGTGAGGCATTTGATGGAGATATTCCATTTAGGGCTGAGTGTTCCAAGGTTTCTCTTTGGATAATGTCTGGCTGTGGGTCTCTGTATTTGCTCCCATCTGCTGCAGGAGGAAGCTTCTCTGATGATGGCGGAGCAAGGCACTGATCTACAAGTACAGCAGAAAGTCATCAGGAGTCATTTTATTGTCAAGCTCTTTTAGTAGACAGTAGCGTTTGGTTTTACCCTAGGTCCCTGAGCTATCTTGGTTAACAAAGCAGCATTGGGCATGGGTTCCAACCCCTGGAGTGGGCCTTAAGTCAAATCAGGTATTGGTTGGTGCTGTGGAATAATACTTCTGTACACTGTGAAAATGTGTTGCTCTAATTCTTAATAAAAAAAATATTATAATCATCTCAAAACAAGATGCCTAAACACCAGCGTAAGAATGCAATCAACAACAGCAAGGGCAATATGACACTACCAGACACCAGCTATCCTACAACAGCAAGACCTGAATATTCCAAGGCAGCTGAAGCACAAGAGAACAACCTTAAAAACAGCTTTATGAAGATGATAGAGGACCTTAAAGAGGAAATAAAAAAAAATAAATTGAGGAAGAGGCAACCAAAAAATTAGAGGAAATTAGTTAATCCCTTAAAGAATGCCAAAATAATCAAGAAAAATCAAACAGGTGAAAGAAACTGTTCAAGACCTGAAAATCGAAATAGAAGCAGTAAAGAAACCACAAAGTGATGGAATTCTGGATATGTGAAATCTGGGTAATCAGACAGGAACTATATAGATGCAAGCAAGCATCACCAACAGAATACAAGAGATGGAAGAGAGACTCTCAGGCATTAGAGATACAATAGAAGAAATAAGATTCATCAGTCAAAGCAAATGTTAAATATAAAAAATTCCTGACACAAAACATCGAGGAAATCTGAGACACTATGTAAAGACCAAACCTAAGAATAATAGGAATAGAAGGAGGAGAAGAATCCCAGCCCAAAAAAGCCAGAAAATATATTTAACAAAATCATAGAAAAAATTTTCTAAATTTCCTAAAGAAGAACATGCCTATAAAAGTACAAGAAGCTTACAGAACACCAAATAGAATGGATCAGAAAAGAAGATCCCTGTGCCACATAATCAAAACACTAAACATACAGAACAAAGAAAGAATATTAAAAGCTGCAAGGGGAAAAGGCCAAAGTTAAATTTAAATAATATCAGCCGGGCAGTGGTGGTGCACACCTTTGATTCCAGCACTTGGGAGGCAGAGACAGGCAGATTTCTGTGAGTTTGAGGCCAGCCTGGACTACATAATGTGTTCCAGGAAAGGCATCAAAGCTACACAAAGAAACACTGTCTCAAAAAAAAAATTTTTTCAAATAATATCTAGCCATAAATCCAGTCCTACAGAAGGTACTAGAAGGAAATCTCCAACCCAAGGAAGTTAGCTACATTCACATAAACAAAGGCAACAGATAATCTCACACCAGCAAAACCCAAAAAAGCAAACACACACACACACAAACACACACACACACACACACACACAACAACAACAACAACAATAACAAAACAGGAATTAACAATCACTAATCATTAATGTCTCTCAATATTAATGTACTCAGTTTGCCAATAAAAAGACAGAGGCTAACAAAATGGATACAAAAACGGGATCTATCTTCCTGCTGCATATAAGAAATACACCTCAACATTAAAGAAAGCCATTACCTCAGAGTAAAGAGTTGGAAAAAGATTTTCCAATCAAATGGACCTAACAAGCATGGTAGTGTAGTTATCCTAATTTCTAACAAAATAGACTTCAAACCAAAATTAATCAAAAGAGATGTAGAAGGGCATTTCATACTCATCAAAGGAAAAATCCACCAAGATAATGTCTCAATTATGAACATCTATGCCCCAAATACAAGGTCACCCACATTTGTGAAAGAAACATTACTAAAATTTCAATCAAACATCAGAACCCACACATTAATTGTGGGAGACTTCAACACCCAACACTCACCAATGGACAGTTCATCCAGACAGAATCTAAACAGAGAAATAACAGAAATAACAGAACTAACAGACATTATGACTCAAATGTACCTAACAGATATCTACAGAACATTTCACTCAAACACAAAAGAATATACCTTCTTCTCAGCACCTCATGGAATGTTCTCCAAAATTGACCATATATTCAGTCACAAAGCAAGTCTCAACAGATACCAAAAAAATTTAAATAACCCCTTGAATCTTATCAAATCACCATGGATTAAAGCTGGAGTTCAAAAACAGCACAAACTAGAGAAAGCCTACAAACTCAAGGAAACTGAACAACTCTCCACTGAATTACCACTGGGTCAAGGAAGAAATAAAGAAAGAAATTTAAGACTTTCTAGAATTCAATGAAAATGAACGCACAACATACCCAAACTTATGGGACGTGATAAAAGTGGTGCTAAGAGGAAAGTTCATAGTGCTAAGTACCTGCATAAAGAATTTGGAGAAATCTCATACTACTGACTTAACAGCACACCTGAAAGCTCTAGAATAAAAGAAGAAAACACACCCAAGAGGAGTATACAGCAAGAAATAATCAAACTTAGGGCTGAAATCAATAAAATGGAAACAAAGAGAACAATACAAAGAATCAACATTGATTCTTTATGGAAATCAACAAGATAGACAAACCCTTACCCAAACTAACTAAAAGGCAGAGACAGAATACCCAAGTGAACAAAATCAGAAATTAAAAGGAGGACATAACAACAGACACTGAGGAAATCCAGAGAATCATTACATCATACTTCTAAAACCTGTATTCCACAAAATTGGAAAATCTAAAAGAAATGGGCAAATTTCTTGATAAATACCACATACCAAAATTAAATCAAGATCAGATAAATAATTTAAATGACCTATAACCCATAAGGAAATAGAAGCAGTCATTAAAATCTCCCAACAACAATAACAAAAGCCAAAGGCCAGATGATTTTAATGCAGAATTCTAACAGACTTTCAAAGAAAAGCTAATACCAAGACTCCTCAAATTACTCCATAAAATTGAAGCAGAAAGAACATTGTCAATTTTTTTAACAAGGCCACACAAAGACTCAACAAAGAAAGAGAAATACACACTAATTTCCCTCATGAACATTGACGCAAAAATACTCAATAAAATACTGGCAAACTGAACCCAAGAACACATCAAAAAGATCATCCACCGTAACCAAGTAAACTTTGTCTCAGAGATGCAAGGATGGTTCAACATATGAAAATCTGTCAATGTAATCCACCATATAAACAAACTGAAAAAAAAAACCCACATGATCATCTCACTAGATGCTGAAAAAGCCTTTGACAAAATCCAACACCCCTTTGTGATAAAAGTCTTGGAGAGATCAGGGATACAGGAGCATACCTAAATATAATAAAAGCAATATACAGCATGCCAATAGCCAACATCAAATTACATGGAGAGAAACTCAAAGCAATTCAACAAAACAAGGCTGTCTACTCTCTCCATATCTATTCAATATAATACTTGAAGTTCTAGCTAGAGCAATAAGACAGCTAAAGACCATCAAGGGGATACAAATTAGAAAGAAGTCAAAATATCTTTATTCGCAGATGATATGATAGTATACATAAGTGACCACAAAAACTCTACCAGGAGGCCGGGCGGTGGTGGCGCACGCCTTTAATCCCAGCACTTGGGAGGCAGAGCCAGGCGGATCTCTGTGAGTTCGAGGCCAGCCTGGGCTACCAAGTGAGTTCCAGGAAAGGTGCAAAGCTACACAGAGAAACCCTGTCTCGAAAAACAAAACAAAACAAAACAAAAAAAAAAAAAAAACTCTACCAGGGAACTCCTACAGCTGATAAATATCTTTAGTGAAGTGTCTGGAATACAAGATTAACTCAAAAAAATCAGTAGCCCTTCTATATAGAAATGATAAACTGGCAGAGAAAAAAATGAGGGAAACAACACCCTTCACAATAGCCACAAATAATACAAATATCTTGGGGTGACTCTAACCAAACAAGTAAAAGACTTGTATGACAAGAACTTCAAGTCTTTGAAGAAAGAAATTAGAGAAGATATCAGAAGATGGAAAGATCTCCCAAGCTCATGGATTGGTAGGATTAACATAGTAAAAATGGCCATCTTATCAAAAGCAATCTACAGATTCAATGCAATCCCCATCAAAACCCAACACAATTCTTTACAGGCCTTGAAAGATCAATATTCAACTTCATATGAAAAAAAAACAAAAATCCCAGGATAGCTAAAACAATCCTGTACAATAAAGGAACTTCTGAAAGTATCACCACCCCTGATTTCAAGCTCTACTACAGAGTTATAATGATAAAACCTGCATGGTATTAGCACAAAAACAGACAGGTGGATGAAAGGAATTGAAGACCAGGACGTAAATCCACACACCTATGGACACCTGATTTTTAACAAAGAAGCCAAAATTATACAATGGAAAAAAAGGACAAATGGTGCTGGTATAATTGGATGTTGGCATGTGTTCTGGGATATTTGATCACACTGTGAACCCTGAGCTTGCATTTGTGTTAATTAAATAAAAATCAACCTTTGGTCAGGAGGCAGAGCTAGTAACTAGTTGATAGGAAAATAGTCATGGAGAGTCAGAGGGCATCTGGAAGACAGAGAGACACACAGAAAGTAGTAGGGAGGGACTTTGAGTGTGGAGGTCTTTTTTTGGTTTGGTGGAACTGAAGGATACTCTCTTGCTGAGACACTGGTGAAGAGGGAAGATCTGCTAGTTGCTCCTCAACTTCTCTGAGCTAGCGAGTTTCCACCCCAGCCTCTGACTCCTGAGTCTTATTGATAAATAGAACAATATATATTTAGTTAAAACTACATTCGGTGGCAGGGGCAGGAGGCAGATCTGACTGGAAGTAAAAGTCCCGCTAGGCTGCTGCCAGAAAAGAGGGCCAGTAACTGCAGAGCTGCAGTTATTGGCTGAAACAGCAGTAGATTCGGGTGCAGCCACTGTGTCAGAGATAAAACAACAGGCTTGTAGAAGAATGCAAATAGATCCATTTCTATCACTCTGCACAAAACTCAAGTCCAAGTGTATCAAAGACCTCAGCATAAAACCAGATACATTGAACCTGATAGAAGAGAAAGTGGGAAATACCCTGAACACATCAGCACAGGAGACAACTTCCTGAATAGAGCACCAATAGCACAGATACTAAGATCAACAATTAATAAATGGGGCCTCATAAAACTGAAAAGCTTCTGTAAAGCAAAGCTCACCATCAATAGGACAAAATGGCAGCCTACAGGATGGGAAAAGATCTTCACCAACCCCACATCAGACAGAGGGCTGATATATATAAATCAGATATATAAAGAACTCAAAATATAAAATATATATCATCAATATAAAGAACTCAAGAAACTAGGCATCAAAAAAAACCAAATAATCCAATTTAAAAACGGGATATAGATCTAAATAGAGAATTCTCAACATAAGTGTTCCTGATTTGCATCA
Organism: Peromyscus nudipes; assembly: GCA_902168325.1. Lineage (NCBI taxonomy): Eukaryota > Metazoa > Chordata > Mammalia > Rodentia > Cricetidae > Peromyscus > Peromyscus nudipes. The sequence continues at coordinate 6,125 of CABHPH010147172.1, read as the reverse complement.
GGAAAATGCAAATCAAATGATTCTGAGAGTCCATCTTAAACCTGTCAGATCTTAAACCTGCTGAGATCAAAACCACAAGTGACAGCTTATGCTGGAGAGGATGTTGAGCAAGGGGAACGCTCCTCCATTGCTGGTGGAAGTGGAAACTTGTACAGCCACTTTGGAAATCAATATGACGGTTTCTCAGAAAACTGGGAATCAACCTACCTCAAGACCCAGCCACACCACTCTTGGGCATATAACCAAAGGATGCTCAGACATACCATAAGGACACTTCCTTAGCTATGTTCATAGCAGCTTTATTATAATAGCCAGAACCTGGAAACAACCTAGATGTCCCTCAACTGAAGAATGGATAAAGAAAATGTGGTACATTTACACAGTGTAGTCTTATTTAGCTGTTAAAAACAATGACATCATGAAATTTGAAGGTGAATAGATAGAACTAGAAATAATCATCCTTAGTGAGGTAACCCAGACCCAGAAAGACAAACATGGTATGTACTCACTTGTAAGTGGATATTAGCCATAAAGTAAAGGATAATCTTGCTACAATCCACACACCCAGAGATGCTGTGGGATGGTCTGTATGTCAAATTGCTCTGATTGGTCAAAAAATAAAACACTGATTGGTCAGTGGCCAGGCAGGAAGTATAGGCGGGACTAACAGAGAGGAGAATTGAGAGAACAGGAAGGTGGAAGGAGACACTGCCAGCCGCCGCCATGACAAGCAGCATGTGAAGATGCCGGTAAGCCACAAGCCACGTGGCAAGGTATAGATTTATAGAAATGGATTAATTTAAGATATAAGGACAGTTAGCAAGAAGCCTGCCACGGCCATACAGTTTGTAAGCAATATAAGTCTCTGTGTTTACTTGGTTGGGTCTGAGCGGCTGTGGGACTGGCGGGTGACAGAGATTTGTCCTGACTGTGGGCCCGGCAGGAAAACTCTAGTTACACAGAGAGGCTAGGTAACAAGGAGGGCTCAAGTGGGGACTCTCAGTTCTCCCCAGCAAGGGGAAATAGAAGAGATTTCATGGGTGGACTGAGGGTGGATGGGGAAGGGACCATGAGGGATCAGGCTGGGGGTTGAAGGAGAGAGCACTGAAAGAGACAACTGGAAGGGGGGCTCATTAAGGGTCAGATAGAAAGCTGGTGCCAGAGAAACTTCCAGGAATCTACAAGGATGACCCCAGCTAAGACTCCCAGCAACAGTGGATGTGTAGACTGAACTGGCCATCTCTTGTGACCAGGCAAGACATCCATTGAAGGGACTAAGACACTAACCCAGTCACATAACCTCCCCCCTACAGTCCAACCAGCTTATGGGATGTGCTAGGGTAAGGGTGTCACAGAGATGTGGGAGTGGCCAACCAATGACTGGTCCATACTGAGTCCCATGCCATGAGAGTGAGCCCACCCCTGAGGACCCAGAGGCTAGATGGCCCAGAGACCTAGGATAGAACCAAACAGACTGGAGAAAAAAAAATGTCAATGTAATGATGCCTGACGATGTTCTGCTATACTCACAGATTGGTGCCTACCCCAATTGCCATCGAAGAGAATTCATCCGGTAACTGATAGAAACAGATGGAGACCCACAGCCAAACATTAGGCTGAGCCTAGAGAATCCTGCTGAAGAAAGGGAGAAAGGATTATAGGAGCCAGAGGGGTCAAGAATATCACAACAAAGCCAACAGAATCAACTAACCTGGGCTCACAGGAGCTCATAGAGTCTGAACTGACAACCAGGGAGCTTGCATGGGACTGACATAGGCCATCTACATATATGTGACAGATGTGTAGCTTGGGTCTTCTTGCAGGATTGCTAACAGTGGGAGCAGGGCTGTCTCTAATTTTTTTGACTGGCTTTTGGAAACCTACTCCTCATACTGGGTCACCTTGCCCAGCCTTAATGACAAGGGGAGGTGCTTAGTCTTACTGAAACTTGATATGCCATGTTTTGTTGATAACCATGGGAAGCCTACCCTTTTCTGAACAGAAATGGAGGAGGGGTGGAGCAAGACCCCACCCAGATAAGCTTCCAGCTTGTGAAAAGAAACTAAAAAAAAATGTGAAAATTAATTAAAGAAAAGCTTAGGGCCAAGCATGGTGGTGCACACCTTTATTCCCAGCACTCGGAAGGCAGAGGCATTCAGATCTCTGAATTCAAGGCCAGCCTGGTCTACAGAGTGAGTTCCAGGACAGCCAACCTTAGGTAGTGAAAGGAAACCATCAAAACAGAAAGCTGGTAAAGATGTAATTGAACAAAAGGACTATGTTCCAGCCCCAGCAAGCAGCAGAACTTGGCAGCTTCGGCCACATAGTTCTGGATTTAGAGTCAACAATACAAGAAAGGGGTTATAGAGTATTACTCTAAGACTAAGGAAATCCTCTGAGGCCAGGCATGTGTCAGGGGTATTCCTGAATAAAGACCTGGAGAGGCCATCACATGAAGCTGTGAAGGTGAAGCCTGGATTGCCTTGAAGACCTCGAGATGTTGGAGATGCTGAAGTCATGGGATACCTGCCAAGGAAAGCTGATAACAGGGAGTGGAACCAGCCCAAGAGAAAGAAGTGTGTTTCAGTCAACAAAGCTGAAAGGAGTTGGAGATATGAAGAGCATTTTGATATCAGACATGGAAACGCAGAATTCAGAGTTTGGCCAGCTGGTTTTTGGTCTTGCTTTGATCCAGCATTTCCTCACTATGCTCCTTTTCCTCCCTTTTGGAATGGTAATGTATATCCTGTGCCATTGTATGTTGGAAGTATGTGATCTGCTTTTTTTATTTTGATTTTATAGGGGATTGCACTTAAGAGATTGCCATGAGTCTCAAAAGAGAATGGACTTTTAAACAGAGTTGAGATTGTTATAGACTATGGGGACTTTCAGAGGTGGACTGAATGTATCTCTGCATCATGATATGACTACAAGCCTAAAGGGGCCAAGGAGTAGAATGTGGTGGTTTGAGTGAAAATAGCCCCTATATGTTCCTATGGAATGGCACTATTAGGAGGTGTGACCTTATTGGAGTAGATGTGGTGGTGTAGGAGGAGGTGCGTCACTGGGGGTGGGCTTTAAGGTCTCAGATGCTCAAGCCAGGCCCAGTGTGGCACTCTCTCTTTCTGCTGTTTAAGGATCTGGATGAAGAACTCTCTGTTCCTTCTTCAGCACCATGTCTGCCTACCTGCCACCATGCTTCCCACCACAATGACAATAGACAAAACCTCTAAACTGTAAGCCAGTCCCAATTCAATGCTTTCCTATATAAGAGTTTCCATGGTCATGGTGTCTCTTCATAGAAATAGAAACCGTAAGACACCATGGGAGCCCTTTGGTCTACAGCTCAATTATATGTAACCCATTCCCGGTACTGGAAACTTCATTTGGTGACAAGAGATATCCAGCTGGGGCTTTGTCTCCCCCTTAATTTGGCCATTTTATTTAGATCACCTTCATATTTAATGAATCTTCAATGGTATTGTTTCCATACAATCCCTCAAATGGCCTTTGATTTTAGCTGCCTCTCCCCATATTCCTTCCCTGTCCCTATCTTTCCCTTCCCTCTCTCCACCTGATGCTCCAGTTCAAACACTCTCCCCAGCCCCTGACCCCTACTTGGTCCTCCAGTGAGTACATACATTATCTGATATCATATTTGTCTTTCCGGGTCTGGGTTTCCTCACCAGGAAGATTTTTTTCCTGTTCCATCCATGATTTTATTAACTGAATATATTTCACAGTGAATGAATATGTACCACATTTTCATTATCCATTCATCAGTTGAAGTATATTTGGGTTATATCCATTTCTCAACTATTGTAAATAGAGCAGCAGTGAACATGGCTGAGTAAGTATCTATGAAGATGTCATAAGTCTGGCCTAGAATTTGGGCTGTAGACCCGATCACAGAGACCTGCTTGTCTCTGCTTCCTAAGTCCTTGGATTAAAGTTATACATCACCATGCCTGGCCATATTTGACTGGTTTATGGTATGCAGTACTTTTGCATATGGTTCTGCTCTGTACATTAAAAATATATATTTTAATATATATATAGCTTTATATAGAGAGATATAGATAGATAGATATAGATATAGATGGCTTTTAAAACAACCGAGTGCCATTCAGATAAAGACACTTAATTGTCTTTATATAAAATTGCCTTTATATATGGTGCCATTGAGTATGCCTACAACATATTTTTGCTGAATGAGTGAATGAATGAATGAATGAATGAATGAATGAATGAATGATGCTTTAGTGGGTGTTTGCTAAGGGTTCTGAGAATAATAACTCACATTCCTTTCTAGGTTTGATTTCTAATAGGAGCTAGCTTTGGCTTTTGTTTTGTTTTGTTTTTCCACCCAAATTTGCTTTGAGTCACTGATATGATTCATAACATTAAAAACAGGTTGAACCTGAAAGCACCCTGCAGGAAATGAGTTAAATGAGCAGAGACTGAGTGAAAGGGAGGGGCTTTAGGGTGGGGGGGAGAGAACTCACCTGAGTTTCTGGAGCGATATGAGGAAATGCCAGAAGTCGCTTTGTTCTCCTTACTCCAATTACATTGTTTGAAATAGTTAAATCAAATGCAAAGTGCAGAGCAATTCAACCTCCAGGATCCAAGAGGCACATTTCCCAGGTGTGGCTGACCTCCCCACTCCACCCCCAGATGAGTCACTCTACAGAGATTAGCAGAGAGGGACCGACCCATCCTTGAGCCCTCCCACACCCATACACAAAATCATTACCTCAGGTCTGGGGAGAGGTGGATGCATGGATCGCCACTAACGGTGAGGAGACTGTCTCAGCCAGTCCTGCTGGGGTCCTTTAAATGGGAAGAGGAGGCAGAGGAGCAGGAGCCACGGGCACCTTGGCAAAGAGCTCTGAGTCAGGTAAGGAGGTAACGGAGCCTTTGAAAACATCCTTAAAGAAAAGCTTGGTCTCAGAAACCCGCTTTCAGTGTCTTCTCTGCAACCCAAGCTTCTGGTACCATCTGGCACCTCCCTAGGAAGCCCGTGGCCTTTTCCTGCCTATTTCCCTATAAGTGATGGCATATCTGAAAACCCATAAAAGTGGCCAATCTAGAAAAGCAAACAGCTCACCCTGAAAAAAGATAATAGTTCAACAGGAGGAGGGTAGGTTCAGCCCTTAATGTTAGCTCAAGGAGGCTTCTGGTCCCTGCCCTAAGGTATGTGTAAGATGTCCCACCCATGACCTCATGCTTTAAAGAATGAACTCTCCCTCCCCTGTGCCCACATACTAAGCACTCTTCTTCTAAATCTCACTCCAGGTACCCAAGATTCTTCCTCTCAAATGACCGTGAACTCTCCTCTGGTTCAGTGTCTTCTCTGTGTGCGGCTGGAGTACCCAGCCCACCCTGTAAGGTAGAGAGGCAACTGTCTTTGGCTGTTGCAGGTGGATAAAGATTTACTTGCAAAGCTAGAGTGTCCCTGTAGGTTCCATGTGCCATGGGGCCTCTTGAGTACAGGAGCCCTTGGGGAAAAGCTGAGCGGCAGGGAATGGGACTGGTAACCGGATCACCTATCTCCAGATGACCACAAATTTGTGTGCAGCATTAAGTGATCCCAGAATGCAAAATTAGACTTTGCCTTTCAGGTGCCAAGAAAGTATTCTTGTCAGTAAAAGAAGATAAACCAGGTTTGGGGATTTGGTAGAGTGCTTGCCTAGTATGCACAAAACCCTGGGTTCCATCCCCCACACTCCATAAACTGGGCATCATCGCTCATGCCTGTATTTCCAACCCTCAGGAGGCTGACACAGGATATCAGGTTATCCTTGACTACATAGCAAGTTTGAGCACAGTCTGAGCTATATGAGACCCTACCTCACCACAGAAAAAGAAAGTGAGGGTGCCTTAGTCACTGTCCTACTGATGTGAGGAGACACCATTGTAGATGTAACCGTCTTGTTAAATAAGAAACACAGAGCCAATGCAGAGATGAAAGCCCAAGAGGTCAGAGCGATAGCTAAGAGCTAAAAACCTTACCCTAATAGAAAAGGGAAAATATGGTGATATTTTATTTGTACTGAAATGTGATTTTATTTGTATGTTAATAAAATTGCCTGGGGGTCAGAGCTAATAGCAAGCCATAGCAGAAG